>PVJI01009859.1:0-63335 GCA_004026765.1 Micronycteris hirsuta | reverse complement strand
GTTACCAATTCTTTGTTTCTTAAATGTGCTATTTCTCCCCTTTAAAAAAAAAAAAGGACTAATTCTATTTTTACCACTCCTTTGCATCATCAAAACAGATAAAAGGGCAAGTATTCCTTGATAAATCCTCATCTGTTCATTTGGTTTTCACAACAGACTGACTCTCACTCATGAGACTCTTGCAGCTCGGCTTCATCAGGGTGGCCTGTCGTTTCTGCTTTGAAAATAGAACTCCGAGCTGCCCACCCGTCTTCATATCCACAGCCAGGCTTTGGGTGTGAGCTCAACCTCCCTCACTGGGGCAGCTGTAATTATGGGTTACTGGTTTCTCCGGTTCTGTTCTTGCCCCCATCCAGTCTTCTCCCAGCAAAGGAGAAATAATCTATTTGAATTATAAATAGGCTCCTGGTGTCTCCCGATGACAAGGCTTCGCTACTTGCCCACTGAATTTCAGATATAGTCCAGGTTCCTTTCCAGGGCTTACAAAGAAGGGGGTCTAGCCCCTTTGTATTTCTTCAGTTTCCTCTTGGCCACTCCTCCCTTTTCATGGTAGGGCTGCCTCTGGAAGTCACTTTGATTTATTGGCAAGGGGATGATCCAAAACCAATAGAGCTCTTCTGCCTCCACAAAACCAATAGAGCTCTTCTGCCTCCACAATTTCAAAGCAGAAACGACAGGCCACCCTGATGAAGCCGAGCTGCAAGAGTCTCATGAGTGAGAGTCAGTCTGTTGTGAAAACCAAATGAACAGATGTGCAGTCCAAATGAAGAATGTGCAGGACTGAAAAGCTGGGATGTTCTCCCCCCAGAAACAGTGTATAAAACAGCAACCCCCACTTTAACATTTCTATTAAAGCTATTTACTACTCTGACTCGTCATGTATTTACAATGACCTTAACTAAGCATTTGTCTTTAAAAAAAATCCAAAAAGCTGTTGCTGTGATCTTCATTTGCTACTAAAAGTCTGCTTTTAGTCTACTCATTGGGTGTGTAATTTTCTTTATAAAGACAAAATTGACCTATCGCAAAGAACACTTTACCAAGATTGTTAAAGCAGGAGTCATTTATAATGTTATTGGGAATGGAGGGCGCCCTATTTTTTTTTCCTCCTGTTTAATTTGCTTTTTTTTTTTTTACTGATTAATCTCTCTTGAGTTTCTCCCATTTTTAAATCTTTGTTGCATTAGCTCTCTATTGCCGTGTAACAGATTACCTCAAAGCTTAGCAGCTTCATACACCAGCACAACCTCACAGAGTCTCAGAGGGTCAGGAACCTAGCGATGGCTTAGGTGGGTGCTTCCGGCTCGGGGCCTCCCCGAGAGCGTAGCAAGGTGGTATTGCCACAGGCTGAAGGGCTGGGGATGTGTCGCCCACGGGACCCACTTCTACGCTCACCCACATGCCTCTTGGAAGGGGGCGTCCAACCAGGAGAGGAAAGCGAGGTAGAAGCCAATGTGTCTTTTATGACCTAATCTTGGAAATGGTGTACCATCATTTCAGTCATATGCTCTTGGTCACACAGACCAACCCAGACACCACGTGGGAGGGGACTCTACAGGCTGTGGATGCCGGGCGGAAGGAATACCGGCAGGCCATCTGGGAGGCTGGCCATCAAAATTGTAGTGATACATAGATTTACCCAGAATGTGGACTTGGCAGAGGAGAGGTACACACGTTATTTTCACATTATTAATTTTCTCTATTTAACCTATTATTCGCACCGTTTGGTAACATTTCGATAATCAGCATAGCATTTCTAGAGGGTTGTTTAAACAATTACAAAACACTAAACAAAATGTTGAATCAATGAGCATGAATGACTGACAGCACATTGCAAAATACAGTTCACTTCAGAAAAGCCACCTGGCTTTGCTTCCTCAGGGCAGTGACCATGAAAAGTAGATTAACTTCAATTAAATGAGCAGTCTGTTCTTTTTACTTTAAGTTATTTCTTAAACCTTTTTTGGGTATATTTTAGGCATTTTGTTCCATTGATTTTTTACTTATGTTAAAAGAGGAGCAGAAACCAATGTTGCATAAGATAAAGATTTGTATAAATTAAGCACTGAGAAAATATGCCTGAACTGTAATATCTAAGATAACTTATGTTTTAAATCTGCAAACTCAAGTTGCCACAAATCAAAATATTCTAGTTCCTTATCTGATAGTTCCATGGAATCATGTACTGGTAATATCTTACATCTGTGATATTATAATGCACAGTCTGTTTTAATTACCATTCTCACAAGATGCTAACCATTCTTCACATGTTAGTTCATCTACACATGCAGACCCATAGCATTTTAAATCTGGAAAGATCTTTGGAATTTTTTATGTTAAAACTTTTGAACAGCTGAGAAATACTGCCCTCCATGGTTCTGCCTCCCCTTCTTCTCTGTTTCATCCTCAAAAATATGATTAAAATTTCAAACCTTGTGATAGCACAGAGTGGTATGAAATTCATTGATCATTACACACTGTAAATCATCTCCAGCAAAACGCCGCTACCAGTTGATATGGTATGGTTCCAGAGAGTGGGAAGCATAGCCATCAGAGCAGGGCAGGGGCAGGCTGTGTCCTTTGGGGAGCCTCTTTATTCCTGCTACGCACAAACCCACACAGTGATCAGTATTTAACTTCCTTCTTAAAAATCAAACTGAGATATTACAAAATGACCAAGGTGAAAGCAGAAGCCATTACAGGTATAGTACCTGCACAGACAAACACGCACACAACTGCCTGCACTTTGGTCACTCTGCCACATGTTAAAGAGATTATTTAGGCTTAGCATTGGGGCCATATAAAAAGTTCAATTCTAAGGTAAAAAATTTTTCTGCCTTTTTATTTGGCTTGTGAAATTAGAATACATTGCATAGAGACACAACCAGAGGACTTCCGGCAAGATGGCGGCATAGGTGAATGCGCCGTGCCTCCTTGCACAACCAAACAAGGAAAAAAACAGAAATTTACCCAACCAAAAACAGCCAGATCTGACAGAAAATCGAATTGAGAGGAAGTCCGACAACCAAGGAATTAAAGAAGATACATTCATCCAGTCTGGTGAGCCGGGAGGAGCAGGGCGGAGGGAGAGCGCTAGGCGACCCCGCGGTGAGCTGGTGAGCAGACAGCAAGACCATGGTGAGCTGGTGAGCAGACGACAGGACCGCGGTTGGAGGGGTGGTTCCCACGGGGCTGCAGCACACTGAGATGGGAGTGCCTGACCTAAGCGCAGGCAGACAAACCGGGAGAGAAAGCTGGGCACAACCCATCTGCGCAGATTGAAGGCACCTATGGGGGTGGAGGAACTCCCGGCCTCACAGGAGAGTTCACTGGGGAGACCCACGGGGGATTGGAGCTGTGCAGCCAGTCCACCGACCCCAGAGCGACCCCCGGAGCCAGCGCAGAGGGGCTCAAAATGCTTGCAGGAGGCGGTGTGGCTGCGGAGAGCGGAGCAGGCGCCATTGTGCCCTCAGGTCCCGCCCCCACGGGATACGTCACAGCACAACTACCGGGAGTTTCCCTGCCCAGGTGAACCCCAAGGCTCCACCCCCCTTACAGTAACAGGCTCACCGAGGGGAAAAAAATGGCCCAAAGAAAGGAACAGATCAAAGCCCCGGAGCTAACCGACCAAGAGATAGCCAACCTATCAGATGCACAGTTTAAAACCCTAGTAATCAGGATGCTCACAGAATTTGATGAAAAATTATCAAAATTGCTTGAACAAATGAGGAGAGATCTGCAGGGAACCAATAGGGATAAGAAGGAAACTGAGACTCAAATGAACGGAGTGGACCAGCAGAAAGAAAAAAACATCCAGCCAGAAAAGAATGAAGAAACAAGAATTCAAAAAACGGAGGCGAGGCTCAGAAACCTCCAGGACATCTGTAAACGGCCCAACATACGGATCATAGGGCTGCCAGAAGTAGAAGAAGAAATCCAAGGAATTGAAAACTTATTTGAACACATAATGATGGAGAATTTCCCGAAACTGGTGAAGGAAATAGACTTTCGGGAAGTCCAGGAAGCTCAGAGAGCCCCAAAGAGGTTGGACCCAAAGAGGAACACACCAAGACACATCATAATTACATTACTCAAGATCAAAAATAAGGAAAGGATCCTAGAAGCAGCCAGAGAAAAGGAGACAGTTACCTACAAAGGAAGACTATAAGACTGTCAGCTGATTTCTCAAAAGAGAACTTACAGGCAAGAAGGGGCTGGAGAGAAGTATTCCAAGTCATGAAAGGCAAGGACCTACATCCAAGAATACTCTATCCAGCAAAGTTTTCATTTAGAATGGAAGGGCAGATACAGTGCTTCTCAGATAAGGTCAAGTTCAAGAAGTTCATCACCACCCAGCCTTTATTATATGAAATATTAAAGGAAGTTATATAAGGTATGGAGGAACATCAACAGGGGAGTGGTTGGGGGAGAGGGTGGGAATGGGGCACAGAACAGGTAGCATAAATGGTAGGTAGACAACAGACAGGGGGAGGTTAGAATAGTATAGGAAGTGCAGAAGCAGAAGGACTTATGTGTATGACCTATGGACAAAACTAAAGGGTGGGGAAAGGGGGGTTAAGGGGGTGGGGGGCAAGAAGAGGGGGAAATGGGACAACTGTAACAGGATAATCAATAAAATATAGTTAAAAAAAAAAAGAATACATTGCATAGAGCTACTCTTAGCCAAGGGTTACCAGAAGCATAAAGCTAATTCCTTTCTCTGATGAGTCCCAGCTAATGTATACAGGAATTGTGGGACTTGAGCCAAACTGGACCAGCCTCCAGTGACTTAGCTATATTTTATTCCATGAATCTGATTTTTAGTATCAAAATTTGATATTTTCCAAGGTCATTGACCAGAATATATGTATTTGTGATGTGATAAGTGTTTCATGAAACTCGGTGATTACCCAGTGCTCTGTGATCTCTCCCATATTTAATGCTTTGATTCTTACATGTTACCACTGAATTTCTTTACTTACTTTAGTTCAAGGATCGTCCTTGTTTTCTCTCATAAGAAACTATCTTTCACTCTCCTTTGTCCTTTTCTAATTTTTTGGCAGTTTCTCAATTTTTTATCATTTCTGTACAGAGTATTTTTACAAATTAATCCTCTAGACACAGTTTTTCTTAGATCACAGTGTGAAGTTATCAGCATTTGATTAAATAATGTCTTCTTTTACTGGTTCCTTTTCTAATTATTGCGTTATACATACTTTTTAGTAAAGCTAACCCCAGCTTCAATCTCCAAACCTCTGCCCTTCCGGACCATCTGTTCTAAATTCCGTTTCTGTATCTAATAATGGAATTATTTCGTTATCTGCTGGTGTACAACAAACTACCCCAAAATAGTGGCTTTAAAACAACCGCTTTATTATCTCTCACAATTCTGAGGGTTAACAGGGGTGCAGCAGGATGGTCTGCTGGTCTCCCTGGGAGTCCCTCATGCACCCTCCATCTGTGACAGGTGGCGGGGATGCCCACAATGCTCCTCCTGGCCCCTGGGGGGAAAGGCTGGGCTCAGCTGGGACAACTGAAGCTCTCCCTCGTCACAGAGCCTCTCCACACGGTGTTTCCAGCAGGGTAGCACAGCTTTTACGTGGCAGCTTGGAGCTTCCAAAAGGCAAAAGTGGAAGCTGCGAGGCCTGAGCCCCTCAGTCACTTCTCTCACATTCTGTTGGTTGAAGTGAGTCACAGTGTCCACTCAGGCTCAGTCTGGGAGGAAGTGCACAGTGTGCCGGTACTGGCAGGCCATATCTGGAGACTAGCTACCCGGGGGTTACATTTTCCTTTTCCTCCACGAAGACCTTGATTTCTCTCTACTCCTTTTTCAGTTCCCTGTGTCCCAGGTGGTTTGCCTAAGCCTGCAAACCTCACCTTCTTATCCATAAACATGAAGAACGTCCTGCAGTGGAGTCCCCCAGAAGGCCTACCAGAAGTGGAAGTTACTTATACTGTGCAGTATTTCATGTAAGTAGGTCCTTTTCCTTTTGGCTAATTTATAAACACAAGATTCAGACTCCAAATAATTGCACAAAGATAAACCATCTTTTATATTAAGTAGCTATTATATTTGAAAAGAAGAAAATTTTAGGTGTTTCATGTTAAATTTTCTTGTTATGATTTTTTTTTAAAGATTTTATTTATTTATTTATTTTTAGAGAGAGGGAAAGAGAAGGAGAAAGAGAGGGAGAGAAACATCATTGTGTGGTTGCCTCTCACACGCCCTCCACTGGGGACCGGACCTGCAACCCAGGCTTGTGCCCTGACCTGGAATTGAGCCGGTGACCCTTTTGTTCCCAGGTCCTCACCCAATCCACTGAGCTACACCAGCCAGGACTCTTGTTATGTTTTGTTTTAACGGGAATTAGAAAAGAGTTTTGTTGGGGTTTTTTTAGAAAAGAGTTTCTTGATGGAGACAGGAGTATTGGGGGCTGAGGCAAAGGGAAGTTATTTAAATGGGGAAAGAATTTGGTCAAAAGATTATTATGTGGCTGAGCAAACAAGGAAATCCACTATCTCGGAAACATCTAAACTTATGAGAATTGTAGACATTTTTAAGTGAAATTGAGCACAGAATTATGTGCAACTAGCTGTTCCTATTAGAGATAGCAATGAATGGACAGTTTTACTTTTTACCTTCCCCTCAAAATTCAGTGCAAGCAAGAAAGAATGCAAATCAGATAGACAAAGCCCATTTTCAGAGCCACCCAGGAAACAGCCACAACCCCTACGCCACAACTAGGAGGTGCACAAGCCAAACATGGTGAAAACTGTAATAAAACAATCACAGAAGCTGGAAGTAAATCTATACCTTCTCAAACTCCAACAGTAGAAAATAATTTCACAAGTATAAATGTCACAGTACTAAGAAGCTTACTTAACAATCTAAGGATCTGGAATCTAAGGATTTCTACCACCAGAAATTGAGGAAATGTCCCCATGGAGCGCCATATTGGTGTCACAGTGTGTCAGAGGAGGAGGAGCTAAAACAGAAATCAAGGTCAAGTGATATACCCAGTGTAGAAGCTCAGTAGCAGCCCTGGAAGAGACCCTAGTGAGACAGGGCAGGCGGGAGGGGCAGCCCAGGGAAGTGCCATCAGGCACATCAGCCTCCTGCTGTTGAAAACGTGTTTCATAAACGTGTTTCTAATGATAAAGCTTACAGAGAAGAAGTGGCAATCTCTTCTCAAGGAAAAGACGCTCAGACCACAGAAAGAACTTTTTATAAAAGAAGTGGGCAGGGCTTAGGAAAAAGATGGAAAATAAAAATGTTAAATAATAGACTTTTAAAACTTACTATAGCTAACTGATAGTAATAGTTGACCAGGTACGAATGACTATCTGGAATTGCATATCATAAATTCATGTTATGTCCAGCAAATTTAATAAAAACAACAGCAAGGCATTCCTTGGTGAAGTTACTGGCCTCTAAGAAAATGAAGTGATTTCTGGACGTTGTAGCACAGGCAGGGCTTAACTCGGGCGGGGGTGGGGGGCGGTGATTGCTGTTGGCAGCACTCAGCAGAAAACGGGGACGCATCTTCTGAGAGAAAGGTAGGTGAGGCCTGAGACTCTTACACGTTCAACAGAAGTATTTTCGGGCATTTGGGGAATTCAGACATCTCTCCCCTTAGACCTTATTGGGAGTGAGGGGAACCACTAACTAAAGATAATAGCCACCTGACATTAAACAAAGAAAAACAAAAAAAGATGAACCTGAACTAAGAACTTAGTCATGACAGGAGGAGGGCCTGAAGATCAGTAGCATGCGTTGCAACAATCTAAATGAAGAACCAAGATTAAATTGTGATGGGAAATACAGTTATTGAAATTTCTCATAAATGTTTGATCCTAGACAATAATAGAACAAATCAGAAGGTGGGGAAAAACTATATGTACTGATTTTCATAGCAGGAAACCATTAAATATGATCTAAAGTGAAAAAACTTTATTTTCAATGTAAGCTCTCGATATTTTTCCAAAAACAATTTTCTTAATTTAAAAGATCTTTTAAGAACAAATATCTCTTATGGTGATGAAACATTTGAACTATAGCAATTTCTTTAACTTCACTTTTTTATATTAAAGTTTAAGTCAAGTTAAATTTAATACTTTTATTACAGACGTATGTGTGGTATAATCTGGCTTTTAGCTATATATTCAGCTATCTAATTGGCCTTCTGGTTATAGATAAGCATAATGCGATGTCCAGAATCATGCATACCAAACACTCCAGGCTCACAGGTTTCAGGGTGATTTATTTCTCTCTTGATTCTACTTTTCTGATTGTTTGAGTTTGTAAAAAATATACCATATTAACAAAAAAGAATAAAGTCATTTTTATCTTTGAAAAAAAAATTCTAGCCACCAAAGGTAGTGGGAAACTTCAACTGCCATTCCTAATGACCTTATTTTTCTAGACCCTCATCCTCATTCCTGAGGAGTCCCCAGGAGCTGGGTTTAGGACAGAGCCATCATTGTGCGGAGGGAAATGGCTCACGAGTGGAGCCCGGCCTTCTTTTCCATTAGGTAGAGCAAAGAGCTTGCTCTGTCCTTTGTCTGTCTCTGTGATTCAGAAAAGGACTTTTAAAAGTGGGCATTCATCACTGCTCTCTGACAGCAGATAATTTAGATTGCTCAACTTTTGAAACAGAATATTTAAAAACAAATTTATGGGTGGGCAGGAGTACAGGGCAGTATGTTTCACAGGCCGGGCTCCAAGCTCAGCTCCAGCCAGACCGTCCTGGGTTCACGGCCAGGCTACAAACCTAGCTGGGTAAACTTGGGCAGGTTACATATTATACTTTTGAGTAAAGTTTGTTTCCAAGTAAGAGATGAAATTTGAACAAAAGTTTACATCTGCCAAAAGAATTTAATGTAAAAAAATATAATGCTGAAAACTCAAGCTTTGGCATCAGGGAAAAGTGGTTCAAGTCCCAGATATGTCTTTTACTAGTGACATTAACTGGAGTGGTTGGGTCCCTTAATCTCACCGAGACTCAGTTTCCTCATCTGTAAGATGATATAAAAATAATGGCACCTGCCCTGGCTGGTGTAGCTCAGTGGATTGAGCGCGGGCTGGGAACCAAGCGGTCCCGGTTCGATTCCCAGTCAGGGCACATGCCTGGGTTGCAGGCCAGGTCCCCGTGAGGGCCATGTGAGAGGCAACCATACATTGCTGTTTCTCTCCCTCTCTCCCTCCCTTCCTCTCTCTCTAAAAATAAATAAAAATAAAAATCTTTTAAAAAAATTTAAAAAATAAAAATAAAAAAAAATAATGGCACCTGCCTCATAGGGTTACCATGATAATTGAGATAAGTGTGCAAATACTAAACACTACCTGGCACACAGTCGGCACTTGGTGGGTGTTTCCTGCCACTACCAGAAAGCGGTCCGAGACCACCGAGGGCCCCGTGACTGTCCCCTTGCACAGATGTCATTGCTGGAGTGTTTACTGAAGGATTCGTATCTGTCAGCTTGTCAGATTCATAGAGGAGTTCGTCTGGAACCCGGTAAACAGCATTTTCGTCTTCATCGATATCTGTCCTGGGAAGCTGCCCCGCCCTTGGCACAGTGAGGAAGTGTGAGGAGGGAGGGGCAAATAGGCCATGGCAGTATTTCTCAAAAGACACGTCAGGACCTGTTAGTGGGCCATGAAATCAACTTGGAGGGACATAACTAACATTATTTTTAATGGAAAGGATTGGAATGGTATGGAGGGGACTGGAATGGAAAATAGGGAATGCATGGCATGCAACAAAAGTTAGGTGTTATCTTATAAAACCTTTGTTTTAGTATGTTAGGTATATGTATGATTTTGTGAGCTGGGTCACAATAGAAACTGTCTTTCTTCATGTGGCTCACGGTCAAAGTTTAAAAGCCCCTAGGCAATGGCGGTCACTTGGATGGAGGAGTTGGTCAGCAGGACCTGACTGTGGCATCTCTAATGAATTACAATAGGTATGAAACAGGAGGTATTTACTTTCAGGAATCTGTTGCCATATTCTGAAAAGGGAAGATACCCTTAGTCTTTGACAACACTTGACAAAATTTATATTTCCTCCTTCTCAAGATGTGCTCTTCCCTTGGTTTTGTGGTATTTGTTTTCTCCTTTCTCTTTAGCTGCTATTTGTGTTTTTATAGGTCTCAAGTGTACAATTCTGTAAAACATCATCTGTATATTGTATTGTGTTCACCACCCAAAGTCAAGTCTCCTTCCATCACCTTTCAGCCCCTGTTACCCCCTCTGTCCTCCCCCCACTCCCCTTTCCCTCTGGCAAGCCCCATACTGTTGTCTATTTCTAAGTGTACTTTGTATCCAACCTTAAATCTTGATGCTCCTGAAATTTTATCCTAGGCTTTGCTTTGTCTCCATGGATAATTTCATTCACGCCCACATCTTCAAAGAGCAGTTTTATGCCATTTATTTCAAAATCCTCCCACTGACAACTCTCTCCTGAGCCCCAGTGTCTCTGGACATCTGCATTTGGGTATCTCTTACATACCTCAGGCTCCGCATGTCAACCGGATTCATTCTCTCTCCCTCCTTCTACTCCCTACTCCCCATTTTCCAAACCCATTCTTCTTCCGTCTCCCTTACCTTGGTAAACGTTACCACTATTACACCCTTGTGTCCCAGACAGAAAGAGATGTCATCCTTAACTCGTCTCCTGCGTGCACTCAATCACCAAGTCCTGTGGCCTGATACTACTTCATTTGTCCATTTGTCCTATTATTAGCTCCACGGCCACCATCCTTGTCGAAGCACCTGGACTACTGCAGTATCTTCCCAGCTCCTCTCCCTGCGACCCCCGAGTTACCTTTCCAAACCTTAACACTCTGCTTGAACCCTTTCAGCAGCTTCCCATGCAACCCTGTCTCTTTCCCTGGCTGATCTCCTGTCGCTTTCTATGCCTCAGCCTCTCCCACCTAAAAATATTTCCCCCTCTGTAATTGCTCTGGATGTTGTGTTTTTAGTAAAGGAAAGGAAAAGTCAGTGTGAACAACCTAGTTAACATCATCATCATCACCACTATAATTATTGAAAATGCAGCTTTGAGCATGTATTTCAACCTAGTGAATTTCCCCTAAGCCCCCGATGGCAAGTAGATTTTTAAGTGTTATGAGAATGTCCAGGTAATTTTTTTGTCTAAGAAAAAAAAAAGAATTACTAATTTTTCTTAAAACAACCCATCAAACTCACCTTAGTATGCATGGTGGACTAAACACTTACATAGATATAATTACTAAAAGAATTGATCACACAGTATCTAAAGTCTTTACTGTAGCCCAAGAATAATACTAAAACTCACGCTTGCAAACTGTACTGTCCACATGGTAACTCACAGAAAAGAAAGGTGCTTCCAGAAACTCTGACTCATGTTCCTGACAGCTAATGAAAAAAAATTGCCAGCAGCAAAGCAGATTCTTTTTTTATCTCAGTGACAGGCACTTCTGTTGTTCTGAAGAGAAGGTCTTAAGTTCCATTCAGTTTTATATAATGACTGTGTTTTCCTATTGAAAAGCATAGAGGGCACCGCATTATTAATTCACAGTTTCGTTCTCAGCAGATATGGGCAAAAGAAATGGCTGAATAAGTCTGAGTGCAGAAATACCAATAGGACCTACTGTGATCTCTCAGCTGAAACTCGTGACTATGACCATCAGTATTATGCCAAAGTTAAGACCATTTGGGGAACTAACTGTTCTAAATGGGCAGAAACTGGACGATTCTATCCTTTCTTGGAAAGTAAGTAACACACTTGTCTGTCAAACACAAATCAATATCATGTTCATCTGATGTCACAGTGTTAACAGTGTCAGCGTCACAGATAGCTCTGCCCAAGAAGCCAGCGCTCCGCTGGGCTCCATTCTGCACGCTGTCTGCCAGCCCGCGGAGTGACCAGCCCAGGGAGCCTCTCCCACGGGATCCCGAAATCTCATCTTTAGAGTGAAAGCTCTGGCCACGTGACCTCTGATATCTCTCCCAGATCCCAAATGGACGCTGGATGCCAATATGATCCAATTTCAATTTTAATTTATCATTTAGTGGAGACTGTATAATTTGAGTTATAACTAATAGATTTTTAAGAAATGTTGTGGGTTTATAAACCATTGACTATGTCCACAAAATTGATTAAAGATTATTCTGATCACCAAACTAAGCCTTTTCTTGTGAACTTGGTGGAGTGATGGAGTAATTTCTAGGTGTAACTCAGAAGTAAGACAACATCTTCCTGGTAACTGTTTTTTAATGACCCCACTCCTGATCTGTAGCTGACTCAGAGCTGCCGTAATGAAACTTGCATGTTCTCCTTCGGGTCCTCAAGCTGGCGCCTCTGCCCTGGTGCCCTTCTGGATCCGAAGTCAGCAAACTATACCCTCAGCCAAGTGCAGCACCTCCACCCTCTCTCTGTTTCTCTGCAGACCAAGAGCTAAGAATGGGCTTTACATTTATATAAATAATAGTTGCAACAGACATCGTATCTGGGGCTTAGGGTAAAACTTCGCTAACCTCCATTCTAATCATCTCCAGTCTCATCTCCAAAGGTCTGTAGCAATGGTTCACTTCTCCATGCCCGGTTTTTGCCGTGTGACTTATCACCAGTTTTTCAAGTCCCAGCCATGTTATAGTTTCACCGTATTTACTGCCATCAGGTACTGTTTACTCATGTGACTGGGAACCGCGTGAGTGCAACTCTCGGGCCCACCTGAGCACGTCCAGAGGCATCTCCATCAGAGGGCGGGCTTTGGAGCTTCGATCCCAGCAGGATGAGTCTATGGCTTTATCCAAGGTAATTTCTACAGCTGAGCATAACTCCCTCTCTTCTCCCTTTTAAGCACAAATTGGCCCACCAGAGGTTGCTTTGACCCCTGATGAGAAATCCATTTCTGTTGTTCTGACTGCTCCAGAGAAGTGGAAGAAAACTCCGGAAGAAAGTTCCATTTCCATGCAACAAATATACCCTAATCTGAAGTACAACGTGTC
Source organism: Micronycteris hirsuta (assembly GCA_004026765.1). NCBI lineage: Eukaryota > Metazoa > Chordata > Mammalia > Chiroptera > Phyllostomidae > Micronycteris > Micronycteris hirsuta. The sequence goes on along the minus strand of PVJI01009859.1, from coordinate 50,344 downwards.
CATCTGTAATGCCAAGTCCAACAGAACGGTAAGCCTGAGGCGGGTTGGGGGCTCGTGGTCCGTATCACTGTTTGCACTTAGTGCTGGAGCGGGCAGCTCTGAGGCTTTCCGTCTCTGCGTGGGAAAATGGGAAGGTGTGATGTTCCAAAGAGATAGCATCCAAGACACAGTTGAAGCTACGTGGAAACTTAAAGAACTTTCTTCAGCTCTCCTGTACAGAAACTCTCTGTTCATGGGGTGTGATGTTGCATTTGGAGAAGTTGTCCACCTTAACTGGATGGACAGCCTCCACTTGCATTATATCAGTCACTCTCCAGGAAAGAATAAAAATGTTAGCAAGAGCACAGGACAAAGCTGTGAAGAAGAAGTCCACCCTTGCGTTACTATTAACATCGTTCCCAGGGCTGTTCCTGTCCCTGACCATGCTCTGCTGAGCTAAAGGAAAAGAGTATTTTAAAGCTGTTGCTAAAAAGAAAGCTTGTAGTCATAGTAAAGGATTTCATGGTATCCTGGTCTTTCATATCCTGTAGAGTTGTTGTCTGGGTGGTACTGGAAATCTTGGCCTGTAACTGCTGTTTGCAATCCCCTCACCTAGTGGTCTCAGTGGGAGACCAACCACACGCTGGTGCTCAGCTGGCTGGAGCCGGACACTCTGTACTGCGTTCACGTGGCATCCTTTGTCCCCGGGCCTCCTCGCCTTGCTCAGCCTTCCGAGAAGCAGTGTGTCAGCACTTTGAAAGGTAAGCTTTCAAAAACCCTCAGCTGGTCTGAGGAAAGGGGTCTGATAAAACTAGAAGAGAGCGTGGCAGTGTAGACAAAGTATTGGCAAACCCATTTCTATCAGAAACAGGTTGAGGCAAAGGCCGGAACAGCTGCCACCAGAAATGCTTTGAGCAGCCTGGGACACCGCCATTGAACTTGGCCGGTGAGCAAGAGTGTTTCCACCCCCTCGGGGGACTCTCAGCACCAGTCCCGGCACTGGCTCCCAACAAGCCTCTGCCTTGGGAAATAACAGTGAGGAATTTTTACACACATCTTTTTTCTTTTTAAAATTATAATCACCCTGGTCAGTAGAAGTTCTGTGGTCTTCAAGGACATCAGATAACTTTATTGGTACAAGCAAAGCATTATCTTAAAAACACTTTGGGACAGAATCCGTTGCTCCTGCTCAGGAACACAAGTGACGGGCTCCACGAACCGTGTCCGTGCGTCGCTGACAGGCTAGTCTGGGATCCACGAGGCAGCCGCCGCCGCCTCACACTGGCAGCTGCCTCCCTCTCCTTCCTTGCCTGTGTCCCCTCCTCGTGCTTCTGACCTTGGCTGCCAACGACTCTCCTTCTTCTTGGAGACATGAAGTTAGGAGCTTGGCATTTGTTTAATTGTTCTTCCCCCAGGGTGAGGGGACCTTATACTCAAAATGTGAAATTTAAAAATAAATCCTAAAGTTTACTTTCATTGAATGGCTCGTCAGCCATGTTTCTCTCTTCCAAGTGTGCTGGCCTGAGACAGATGGCACAGCCTTTTCCCCAAGCCTCGGTTCCGTCCCCGGCTGTGGGGCAGGAACAGTGGGTGACAGGACCTGCTCTCCTCTTTCCTCACACCCCCGTCGTCACATGAGGTAAATGTCCTAGTGAATAAAGACGGAATTTTGTGAGCACAAATAAAAAGCAAAAAGCTTTATTTTTTAATCTTTAATCTTATCATACCTTTCCCTTCCACATGAAGGGTTCTCTACCACATGTCAAATAAAACTAAAATGCTAAGCAAGCAAAAGCCAAAACAAAGGAGATGGAAGAAATCGTTTTTGTATTTCGGATAAAGTGCTCTGTTTACTAACAGCTTGATCAGTGGCCAAATGGTAGGATTGCATTCCAGTGGAAATCATTTAAGCCGTTGGCTGTGCTAAGCAGCTAGAGCGCAGATTAAATTAAATACTCCCCAGTCAGCAGGTGGAGCAGCTTCCTAAGTCATTTAGGAAAGGCAGCAGCGGTTCTGGGGGGACACCTCGGGCCCTGACCTTTTCCGTGGTATCCCAGCTGGTAAGTCAACCCAGACACCTTTCCAAGACCCTGCTATGACAATCTTCTTTTTTAAAAAATCAGTATTATCTCTTTCAGGACTATTCTTTGAAAAATACTTCTGCTCTCCACAGTCCCCCAATCCCTAAAATACAGATACAGTTTCTTAGGCTTATTGTAGTCAACATGGGTTAGTGTACACCAGGTACCGCCGGCCATTGCTGTCCTGGCTCCTCTTCATTAGGGCAACTTCCGCCTGGAGACCCGGGGTGGTGTCAGGAGGACCGGACTGACTTATAGCCTGAAGTAGAAGCAGGTGCCGCTCAGCCACCTGCAACGTCTGCGTTGTGGTGGCAGCACCTTTCTACGTGGAACTTGATGACAGATGTGCTCTTCAGGAACCGTTCAGGGCAGAAGACCCTGCAGTTGGCCCCCCACACCCGATAACCTGCTTTACTCAAGTTACTAGTTCAAATGTTAATCCCGTCTTAAAAAATGCCTTCACTGAAATATCTAGAATGATATTTGACCAAATATGTGGGTACCATGGTTTAAACAAATTAACACACGTAAAAGTAACCATCACAACTTCCAAGTACCCCACGGGAACTTGACAAATAAAAGCCACAGTGATCCCCGTTCATCAGCTGTGTACTCCGATCAGTGGGGGGCCAGGACCACTTTTCTTAAAGCTACTCACCAGGTCTTGTTACTCCCTGATGGACTTTTACTCATCATGAACCCATAGCACGTCAAAACCGCTCTCAGCACACAGCAGCTCAGCCACCTGCCCACGCATCCCCCACGCTCCAGATAAACCCAGGATATTTGGCCAGCCAGCCAAGGATAGTCCTGTGGGTCACATAGAAGGTGGCACCATATATTCCTGTCCTCTACTAAATATACGAAAGAGATTGAGTCAAGTGAGTGGCATGGGAAAGTGGGGCTGCTTAGTGGGATCTTTACAAGAGGGTTTTGTCACTTGGTTCGGAGTGCTGTGAGTTGCCTGAATTTCAGGTACATTTACCTTCAAGTATAAAAACCAATAGGAATCTCATAGGCAGACATAACATGTTGGAATGTATGCTGACCTGGGTTGTTACTGCAGCCTCACTGTAAAGATTCGAGGCAGGCCAGATGATTCCTTAAGACCAGCTATTATCAGAGACAGTGAGTGTTCTCAGAGCCTGTATGACATTATTTATAAATGGGAAAACTAAATTCCTAAATGGGCACAATCTATCTGCCCAAAGCCTCTTGACATTGCCAGTGTTTTCCACCACACAAAATTACATCTGCCTTTCCCCTTTCTTACAGATCAGACACCAGCATGGCAGGTGAAAGTCATCTTCTGGTATGTTTTGCCCATATCTGTTACCGTGTTTATCTTTTCTGTGATGGGCTTCTCCGTGTACAGATACATCCATGTTGGCAAAGAGAAACACCCAGCAAATTTGGTGAGTGCTCAGCATGGCAGGACTTGTTAGAACAACACACCTGCAGGAGGATGGAAAAGGAGACTCTAGAACAGATACCATTCCTTTTAGGGAAGAGGGAGTTTAAGGTTAAAGAGCTGATGAATTAAAAGACACTTAACTAGATCAACTCACTAGCATAACCAAAGAGCAAAAGATTCCTTAGCTTTGACAAAAATTTTATGTTTAATGACCAGATTAGACTAGATCTTGGGGTACGACAGGAAGTAAGTCAAGCCCTTCCAGAGCTTCAAGTGTAGTTGGGGACAAAAATTTCAACATGTATGGCTAAGATGAAAGCAGGCGCGGGGGACCCTCAGGGTAGAGGCGGGCACCGAAACCCTACGTGGGAGATCAGGAGAAGCTTCATGCCTGGGCGTCGTTACGAGAGGTGAGTAAGGGTCACGGATCTACTACAGGCAGAAGGAACACAGGTAGCTGTTTGGGAAACCACATAGTATTGCTAAATCCTGAGGTTCCTAGTGAGGAACTGTGAAAGATGAGACGACAGTGGGTGGGAAGCCCAGGTAATGAGAGAACTGGGCTGTTTTTCTGAGGAACTTGGGCTTTTTTTGTTGGCAAAGAAACCTCTGTAGGGTTTTGCATTGGGTGTGTTCGGTCAATAGTGTGTTTTACATGGATCCAAATGCATAGTGGGTCTAGGGCAGCATCGAGGAGGTTGAGACTAGAAGACACAAGTAAAGCAACTAGGAGAGAAGATTAGCGTCTTCAGGGAGGGGAGCAGGGTGGAGGACTGGAGACGAAGACGTGCAACGGAAGCGCATGGAGGCATCAAATGGCCAGGACATCGTTTGCAGTGAGGAGAAGCAAGAAAGGAAAGGGAATAAACCCTACGCTCTGGCCCATGCACTGAAGAGGTTTGAAGGGCTGAGCATAGTTGAACAATAAAAACAACTTCTTTGGGAATTATTAAAATGTATGTCGCGTGTACACGGTGCATACGGGTATTCCTATTATTTCGGTTTTAAAATGTTTCTATGAATCTGCCGCATTTAAGTTTTGGAGTTAGCTCTTTAATGGCCTAGGGAGAACTTTCCTGGGAGGAAAATTCACAGAATTGACCACAAGTGACTTTTTGAAACCAAAAAATTTGTAAAAGAATGAACCTGAAAGACCTGTTTCATAATGTTCAATGAAATCATATCATAGATTAGACAACGAGGGTTGTCACATAACTCATCATTGGCCACTGAAGCAGGCACCTCCCACATATCCCCAGCAAGATTTCAATCCAAAACAAGTTTTTCTGATCTGATGTAGCGTTTCTCTATCTGCCATAAACTGGCAAATGGATTTCCCTTTTTGGCTTCCTATAGCATGACTGGACTGTCGTATGGATGGAAATAGGAAAACCATCCCTACTCATTCTCATCTTCCTTTTTCCATCTGGTTTTTGTGCTCATTCACATGTTTTTGTCCAGGTAATCACAGCTTATTAACAAATACTGTAATTAAACTGTAATTAACAAAGCAATTTCAAAACCTCTGTTTCACTCAGTTCTCACCACTTCTTATGTGGCACAAATTCTGATTTTTCAGAATTAAAAACCAAGGCTGGAGAAATTAACTCCTTGAATTTCCTCAGCAAGTTAGAGGAGGGGACAGTCACACCTTTATCTTTGTTGGTAAAGAAACTCTGTAGGGTTTTGACCTGGAAAAATACCCACTGATGAAACACTTTTCATTTCCCTGTGCATTTCCTGTGCCTTGGGTCCCTTGCCTTCACATGAATGAGGTTTTCAGTATATTCCAAGCATAACTTTCACTTCCATGAGTTGGTAAGAATAGATTTTTCAAACCATCTGATGACAGTATAAGTTCTACTTAACAACTGTTTTGAATGTCTCCCTTAAAGTAAAAAGGTGAAAACCATTCTCTTCTCTCTTTATAGATTTTGATTTATGGAAATGAACTTGACAAAAGATTCTTTGTACCTGCTGAAAAAATTGTGATTAACTTTATCACCTTCAATATTTTGGAGGATTCTAAAATTTCTCATAAGGATATCAGTGTGATGGAAAAAATCAACGATGCATCGGACCTGAATGAGCCCAGCAAGGGCCAGGAGCCCGGTCAAGAGGAAACGGAGGTGAAACACTTAGGGTATGCTTCACATTTGGTGGACAGTTTCTGTGACACCGAGCAAAGCTCCAGAGGGCCTCTCCTGACCCAGCAAGAGTCACTCAGCAGAACAATACCCACAGATAAAATGGTTGTTGAATATGAATATGATGTAAGAACTACTGACATCTCTGTGGAGCCTGGAGACCAAAAGCTCAGTTTGCCGGAGGAGGTGTTCCTACCAGGAAAAGTATCTGAGCAACAGGCAGCCTTGGCAGACTCGGGCCTACACTCACTACTGTACTCGTATGCCCCTCAGCTCAGCGACCTGGACCACCTGCCAAAGAAGCATGTGGACACCGAAGAAGAGCCATTGACCACACTGGTCGACTGGGACCCTCAGACTGGCAGGCTGTTTATACCTTCATTATGTGGCTTTGAACATGACTCAGAGGTCTGTGAGCATCCTGAGTACAAGGAGCTCCCAGATGAGAGCCTTTTGTCTCGACTGTATGTAGAACAGCCTTCAGACAAGCCCCTGGAAGAAGATGAAACCTATCTGGTGCAGTTTTTGGAGGAATGGGGATTGTATGTCCAGATGGAAGACTAACACCCAAACTTCCCTCCCTTACCAGGCACACGAGTGTGAACAATTGAGTGACCGAGCAACAAAGTACCTGGGATAAAAGTTTACCCATATTTTACCCATATTTTTCTGTGTCAGGGGGAACTACTTATTTCTTCTCTCTCTTCTCATGGCACTCGTTTCAGTCTGCCTTGTGTGGGTGGTCGGTCCGTGCTTGTGGGTCTCTCAGTGATGGCGGGCCCTGGGGTTCCGTGGCTGCCCCACTGCTTGGTATCCAGGAAGAACCCCGAAATGTTTGCCAGACTGGATGCCAAATGTATTCAGGTGGATGTACTATGGCCTCTTTGTGGTTTTCTAGTAAGCACACTGCCACAGTTATTTTCTGGGCACTTAAGTGTGTAACACTGCAAAAAAATATTTCATGTCGTAAATACTGCTTTTTTAGAATTTGGCTTATTGTTAGAAGAATGAGATATTTAAAACATGCAAATGTCACTAGGTGGGTGGTAAGTTAGTCGCACTTAAGGACTCTAATCCACCATTGAATCAATAATACATGTGCAAAGTGAACAAATCAAGCACAGATCTTCTTGATATCACACTCTTTGGGCTATTTTAAGTGGTTATATTAATACTTTATGAGAAGTTCTGAAGCGTAAACATAAATTATAATTATTATTTTGTAGTCAGAAAATGACCTCTCAGGAACTTAGTAGTGGCTTTTTAGTAGGGGACTAACCTGAAAGAAAACAACACATTTTATAATAGAATATTACACTTATTTCTGGAAATGTTTTTCTTTAATTAACTTTATTGGGGTAACATTGGCTAATGAGATTATACATAGGGGTCAAGTGTACATTTCTGTGATACATGATCTGTACATTGCATTGTGTGTCCACCACCCAAAGTCAAATCATCTTCCATCACCATACATTTGGCCCTCTTTAGCCTTCACCAGCCCACCACCCCTTCCTCTTAGGGACTGACGAAGCTCTTCGCTCTTTCTGACTGACTTATTTCACTTAGCATGCTATTCTCAAGGTCCATCCATGTTGTCACAAATGGCAGTAGGTTGTCTTTTCTTAGGCTCAGTACTATTCCATTGTGCACATATACACCACGTCTTCTTCGTCCAGTCCTCTGCTGAAGGACACTTTGGTTGTCTCCATGTCTTGGCCACCGTGACTAATGCTGCAGTGAACATAGGGGTGCGTGTATCTTTGTGAATAAATATTTTCGAGTTTTTCGGATAGATATCCAGGAGATGGATTGCTGGGTCACATGGTAACTCTATTCTTAACTTTTTGAGGAACTGCCAGACTGTTTTCCCTTGTGGCTGTGCCGGCCTACATTCCCACAGCTGTGAAATCTTTGTTCTCCGCAGCCTCCCCAGCACTTGTTATTACTTGTCTTGTTGATAAGAGCCATTCTAGCAGGTGTGAGGGGGTATCTCATTATAGTTTTCATTTGCGTTCCCTTAATAGCTAGTGAAGTCGAGCATCTTTTCATATGTCTGTTGGCCATTTGCAGATCTTGGGAGAAGTATCTGTTCAGGTCCTCTGCCCATTTTTTAATTGGATTGTTTGTTTGGTGTTGAGCTTCGGTGATTAAAGCAGCATGGCATTGGCAGAAAAACAGACACACAGAATGGAACACAATTGACGGCCTAGAAATAAAACCACATGTATATGGGCAAATAATTTTTGACGAAGGAGCCAAATACAACAATGAAGAAAAGAAAGCCTATGCAATAAATAGTGCTGGGAAAATTGGAAAGCTACATACAAAAGAATGATTTTCAGATAGATTACAGTTTGTCTCCATGTGCAAAAATTAATTTGGAATGGATCAAAGACCTAAGTATAAGATCTGAGACCATAAATTGCAGAGAAGAAAGCATAGGTACTAAACTTAGGGACCTGAGTCTTAGAGAACATTTTACAATTCAACCCCAAAGGCAAGAGAAGGAAGGCAAAAGGAAATGGATGGGGCTGTATCAGACCGAAAAGTTTCTGCACAGCAAAAGAAACTGCCAACAAAACAGAAAGGCAGCCAACGGAATGGGAGGTGATATTTGCAAATGGTAGCCCTGGCAAGGGGTTAATATTAAAAATATATGGAAATGTGTTTTGTAAGATATTTACATAGTCTGTAACTAGAACATGTTTAGCAGTTGAAGCAGTGTGTGACTATTACATAACTCTTTTAAAATGGACAGTGTCTCAAAGACTACTTGGAATATGTATGAATGGATAGTCCTCATCCATATAGTCTTAAAATGAATAAGTAGACAAGGACATACAAAAGAAATAGATTAAATGAACATGGAAGGTTAAGTGTATTAAACATGTGACATAATTCACTGTGGAAACTGAAGTGTACCACAAAACAATACCATCCTAGTTAACTTCCAGTAACTATTCCAGTCCCCTTCACCATTCACTTAGAAAATTAAATTCTACAGTTACACTGCATTAAAATATGACAGAATTGATTAAGTTGAACCATGTAAAATTGTTGATATTTGACTAGTTTTGACCTGCAGAGACAGCAATTTCATATGATTTACCTTAATACAGATTTGTTTTAATCACAAACTCATAATCCATTGAGGCTGTTTCAGGAAAACAGATATCCATATTTCCTTATTAATATTTTTGGCACAGGCAGACATTGCTGGTGGTAGAGATAAATGTCATGGTCTGGAGTCATGGTCTTTTGAGATTGTCCACAAATCCAAACAGCTTCTGATCTAATGGTTTAACTTAGAGCATAATTATATTAACCAGAGTGTTCTGTTCCTCTCAATGTTTATAAAAGTGACTCTGCCAGTTTTGAAGAACAGGTTTGTAATACTAACTGTAAAAGAAGAGCAGATGTGGGAAGCAATGGGGTGTTACCATGAGCAAAGAGAAAATAAAGTGATGGATGATAGTTTGGCTTATTTCATTCACAAAATATTTCTTGAGCACCTACTATGTCTTAAAATGTCCTCATCTCTGAACTAGGGATGACAACTCACCTAAGGATGTTCTGAGGATAGCGTTAGAATACAGAAGGCACTGAAGACGGCGCCTGGGGCATAGTGAGTGCTCTGTATGTGTGTGTTTGTTGTCGTTATCAACAGCCAGAGAGCGTGCTTCACACCAGAAAGAGAAGCCATTTAGACATACGACTATTTCTATTCAAAAGCAGAGTTGGCTTCACTTTGTTTTTCTTACCTGAAAGTACAATAGTAATTTGCTTCCCACTTTATGCCTTCAGGTTGAAACCCATCAAGGGTTTTATAAAAAGGAATCTAATTCTGTGTTGCTTTTATATCTTTTGTCAGTCTAAGCAAGTCAGAACTATTGAGCACTTTTAAAATTTTGTTGCTTCAGTATTTTGCAACATGTGTACACACACACACACTGAAATGTGAGCACATAATAGGTATTTTTATGGGGAAGGCTGCACATGCTTAGATGCAGTGTGTCTGTGTGGGTGGGGCCCACCGGGCCGCCTGTCTCCTCTGTTGTCAGGGCTCAGCAGCTCCAAGAGATCATCTTCTGCGACCTCATCAAGGTCCATTTCTAAGCCCGAGGCCCGCGTGGAGCTGGGAAGTTGAGCTTTCAGGATCTTTGACAAGTACTCTTCATCCTCTCACCGGCTTTTTGTCAGCTCTAGGATTTCTGTACCTCTTCCACGTTAGGTAAGTTTTCCTTGTGAACACATCTGTTAGTGGCTCTTTTTCTGCAGGAGCTCATAAATTCTAAACAACTGGGTAAATGAAAATACCCCACTACAAAGTGAGTGAAGCCTAGTGCCACATCCTGCACAGAGGAAGAGAGTACGTAAAGAAGGACACTTGTCTCCTTGGCCTACAACACGGAAAAGATCGGTTGCCCCCACTGAGCTCAGTTCAAAGGAACTCAGTGCTGAGAGAAACGACTGGTACAGGCCGGAGTGCAAGTCTGTCTGGCATGGAGAATGGAATGAGAACCTCTAACGGCTCCGTTGGCATGGACGGCCCACCGGGTCATCAGTCAGGTGACGCGGTTCCTTCTGGCCCTCACATTACCAGCCCCGTGCCCTGAGACGAGTTTTTGCTAAATTATCTTGGATTCTCTCCTTTCTTTGCGGTTCTTCACATTATATCTTCCATACGCTTGTACCTACAGTTTTTTCAAAGACCTCAGAAAAAAGCATGTGCCTGTAATTTTTAAATATATAGTTCTGTGGTTGTGGGTATTTTAATAATAGTTTCTATTTTGTTACCATAAAAGGTGAAGGTACACATATGCACTGTAGAGTAACTAGAAATAAAGGAGGGTCACCTATAATACTCTCACCCAGATTTAACCACTGTAAACATATTAGGGTAAAGAAATGATCCTCAAGTGGGGGGTGATTCTGCCTTCCATGGGACATTTGGCAGTATCTTGAGACATTTTCAATTGTCAGGGACTCCCAGAGGGTGCTCCTAGCATCTAGTGAGGAGAAGCCAGGAATACTGCTAAAAATTCCACAATGCACAGGGCTGCCCCCTAACAAACTGCTATCCCGGCCCAAGTGTCAACAGTATAGCCTAGGTTGATAAACCCTGGTGTAGAACTTTCCAGACACTTCAATGCGCGTATATACACACACACACAAACACATATATACACACATACATACACATGTATAATATTAAATATATATTTTCCCCCAAAAAAGGATCATACTGAACTCTTTTATAACTTGCTCTTTTTATTCAAACATGTATAATAAACTATCTTATTTTAACTATACTTAGATTAACTCTATGAAGTTTCAATCTTACTCAACTAAAACTATTGAAATGGCAGATTATTAATTATTTTTCTAAACTTAATGCTTTAACATTTTTTTTCAGTCAAGCACCAACCAGAAGTTGGAGTTCCTAAGAGCAAAGCTCTGTGAGTCCCTGAAAGGTAACTGGCCCTCTTTAGACTGTTGCGCCCTGAAAATCGCTCCCTCTGCAGAGTGGCTGGATGACTCTTCGGTGGTCGTTTCCCTCCCTCTGATGTGTTGGACTCCCCGTGCTTAGCTCCCACTCCCTCTCCTCTTAGTCTTCTGCATCTCCAGCGACAGGTGCTTGAAGGCCACCTTGACTCTCACCATAATTCCTGGATAAGCATTTATGTTTATTGCTGATATTCCTCCAGATTCCTTTTCCTTTGGCACCTGCAAGATTTCTTTCCTACTTTGCTAGTTTTAGTCTTTAACAACGTTTCTTATGGCTTTCATTTCTGAATGCCTAAAGGTGCTGGGTTAAGCTTCCCTAAGCATTGCTCCCTCTGAGGCTCCCTGCAGGGAGGGGAAGGGTGGGTGTGTTCTGTCGTTTTGGTGCCTGCTGAGGGAGGCTTCTTCTGTCCTCAGAAAAAGCTGCCTGTTTGCATGTTCCCTTATAACTCTGTCTGTGGTACTTTGCTAAATTTGGAAGCAGAATGAGGTATCTTCTCCCTTACTTCCCCAGCATATTTCTTTTGATTCTCAATCTGTCATTCTCTGGACTAGGTGGTACTTGGAGGCTTCCCACCAACTCAGAAGATGGGCATATGGCTCCTGTTTATGTTTCCACTCACGGGCCGCTGAGATGAGCCCTGACGGGGATAAATACCATCTGCCATTTGCCTGTCCATGGACCTGACCTCTGTGGGCCATAGGAATTAGTCACTGCTCTTAAAGGTCTCATATAGTTAAGATAGTTTACATATTATTGTATCTTCTAATAAAGTGAATTTTTCCCCAATCTGAAGTTGAATTTAAATGCAGACACTTCAGAATATTTGATTGGGGCCAGGGGGGACAATGGGGATTTTAATCCCAACTCCTGAAAAACAGGCATGAGATATTGAATCTTTATTAAATTTGTTGATTTGTAGTTTTAAAAAAATTGGGACCAATGACACCCCAATAAGTTAAATTTAAAAATAAAAAAAAAAGATTTCAGCAGCATTTGACTTAACAAAAGTATATGAGGACAAAAGAAAAGGAATCTTAAAATTTTTCAAATTGATTGATTAGTTAACAGAAGTATCAGTATTCTTACATATGACTAAAAGTGTAGTTTCTAAAGCTAAGAAGTTTGGATCAAAGTTGAGCTCATTCGCTTCTTAGGCTTGTCACCTTAGGCAAGTACTTAACCTCTTGGAACTTCATTCCCTTATCTGTGAAATGCGGATAATAACTGCACCTACCTCATAGGGCAGGGGGCTTAAATGAATCAGTGCATTAAGGTGCTTAGAAGTGTGCCTGACTCAAAATAAGTGCTCAATCAACATCAGCAGTAAAATAAAGCACCAGGATGCATAGAGAAGAATTTTCATAGAAGCATTATTCATTTTTTATGACTTTGAAAGAACACTCACTCACATTCATCAGCCAGAGAAAGCTGTGAAGATGAACGAAGCACACCTGTACAGGGTGACACAAATGAATCTCACAATCATGTTGAGCAAAAAGAGAGATTCCTGGAAGAATAATTCCATTTATATAAAGTCTCAGCCCTGGCTGGTGTGGCTCAGTGGATTGAGCGCTGTCCTGCAAGCCATAGTTTCACCAGTTCGATTCCCAGTCAGGGCACATGCCTGGGTTGTGGGCCAGGTCCCCAGTTGGGGGCACATGAGGGTTAGCCGCACATTGATGTTTCTCTCCCTCTCTTTCTCCTTTCCTTCCCCTCTCTCTAAAAAATAAATAAAAATCTTTTTAAAAGAAGTCTCAAAGCACACAAACATGCAAAATTAAATGCTATTTCTACACATGTGGTAAAACTATAAAGAAAGGCAAGGAAGTGGTTAACATGAAGTTCAGGACCATGGCCCCCGGGGACTCAAAGGAGATGGAAGCACACACAGCTCACAGGGGCCTCCGCGGCACCGGTGATAGTCTCCTTTGACAGGGTGTTTCTTTGATCCTCCTTGTTCAGACTGACACGATGTGTGCCTTAATGTATGTCTATGTAATTATGAAAAACAATAATTGACCCTGAAAGACCCTGATTTTGTGTCATTCTCATAGGTTCCACGGTTGGGGTCATCTTTGTACCCTGGGTCAAGGCATTTAGAATGAGGGCTGTCAGACATTTCCCCTTGGAAGTCAGAAACAAGTATATTTATGGTTATACTCTGTTAGCAAAGCTTCTTAGTGTCCAAAGTTTTATATCTAACATTCTGGATGTGAAAGAATTGTTGGCAAACTGACTCGCTGGGTTTCTAGGGTGAAGGGCACGTGCTGACAACCTTGACTTTGCTAAGAATGGCCAGCATTCAAATAGGAGATACCCAAGGCTTAGCAGGAAATGAGGAGGACACTCAATTCACACAGACCTTTGAAGTGCAAGCGCTGGCTCCTACTCGCAGGTTATATACAGTAGTAAGTAATAAGATCACAGACAGGCGGGCAGTCCCACTGACAAAAATTACATAGCGTAAACAAGTCCCTTCCTTATGAAGCCGCTGCTAATAGTTGAGCTCTGCTAACTAATTTTAGTACGCAAGGATGAAGGGTTGGGATTTTTAAATGCTTGGCCCTTTTGCTTCAGCTAACCGTTCCTTTCTATAATGAGCTTGCCTTGGTTACAAATGGTTAGCGACCATCAGCAAATAGAACGTGTTTGCTCTTTCTCAGCCCCATTTGTCCTGCTGGCTTGTTGCCACCAGCTTCCGAAAGGAAAGGTTTGTGCAACTGCAGATAAAAACACTTTCAGGTGGAAACCCCTTTAATCTGGGCATAACGATGAACTGTAAACATTTAACGTTACCAAAAGAAATATAAACAGAGGTATAATCAAGATATTTGCTGACATTTCTTCTTAGCAACCCACCTTTTTTAATCTTATTCTCAAAACTCTGGAGCATGTGTTCATTCTGAGTATTCCATTTTAACAAAGGCTCTAACCAACTAGAAAACATCTCAAAGAGGGTCTGTAGCCAGTCTGTTCCCCTCTAAGGGGAAGTGTGCAGCAAATCCAGGAGTTAGGGAAGCCCTGATAGCTGCCAGGTACAAAGGACTTTCCTGGAAATGAGGACATCAGACGTGTGTTTGTTGCTTCAGAGAATGGGATTAGGACACGTATTTGGGAGTGGCCAGAAGGCAGAGTTCAGTTCCATGTAAGGACGTGCTTTCTGCAATGAAGTGGTAGCTCAGGTCTTACCCGTGGGAGGTACTGAGGCCCCTGCCCAGGGAAGGGTCCAAACACAGGCTGGTTTCTGCTGAGGCCTTTGAAGGGTGGGTGCCTTCTCTGTGGGCCTGGGCGTTGCAATACGCGGTCTCTAAATATCTACTACGAAAAAACAATATTTGAAATTATCTTTATTTCACCTCTTTTTTTCCTTCTTTTTCTTTCAGGCAGTTCACTGGCTGGTAATTCATGCTCAGTTTTTTTACAAATTGCCATAGACCTATGCTTTGTGGACAGCTACAGGGAGCCAAGGAGTGCTCTTTCTTGAACATGATACACAGGAGCCTAGAAATTCTCACCTGAAGCACTCGGTATGAAACAGACAGTTCTGAGCTCTCACCCTTACAGAAAATCATTTAAAGTCTAGAAACATCTTTTTTTTTAATTTACCCTTTTCATTGCTATCTTGCTTAAGCAAGTTCCTTTCATTATCTTTTTCCTTAATGCGGTTTTTTGGGTTCATCATAAAAGGGAATACTGCACACAAGTAAGGCTCAAAAGCCATCTTGTTTCCATTAGTCTCTTCTGACTCTTAGAACTGAACTGAACTTTGCTAGAACAACTGAGTATCAGAAAAGTACAAATCAGCGATAGATTAAGAGCAGTTTACATATGAAAACATTGCCCATATCATTGCCTCAATCTAAATAAGTAATGTTTAAACATTGCCTCAATCTAAATAAGTAATGTTTGTACTCATCGCCAGTATCCAGAAAACCCCCAGGCAATTAACATTGGAATGGGTTTCTTTTTGGAAGTATCAGATCAAGCTGTTAAATATAACAGCCAGTATCTCCATTTCTTTTTTTTTTTTTAAGATTTTATTTATTTTCAGAGAGAGGAGAAGGGAGGGAGAAAGAGCAATGTATGGTTGCCTCTCACATGGCCCTCACGGGGACCTGGCCTGCAACCCAGGCATGTGCCCCAACTGGGAATCAAACCGGGACCCTCTGGTTCCCAGCCCGCACTCAATCCACTGAGCTACACCAGCTGGGGCCCAGTATCTCATTTCTTATTGCACTCAAGGTCTCAGATATTCTGAAATATAAAAATGGTACTATTGTGTTTTCCAACAGGTAGGAAAGTGAAAATGGCATGCAAGGAGGTGGAAGGGAAGGGGGATCACATCCCCAGCACCTTGCACAGTGTCAGCACTCAGCTTGAATTCGTGCTGAACAAACAGATGCACTAGAAAGCATGAGCAAAGACATCGGCATTTAAGTGAACGCTATACTTAACTGGAAAGGAATGTGACTCTCTCTAAAAATATTTTCATATGTAACATATTACTCTCTAGAAAGTAAACTCCATGAAGGCAGAGATTTTTATCCGCCCCCCCCACCGCCGCCGATACTCATATGTTCCCAGCACCTAAAACTGTGTCTATCATATATGTATGTATGGGTAAATAAATCTTAAATTTATATAAATCAGTGTCTAGAAATAAACCCATACAAATATATTTAACTGATCTTTGATCAAGGCATATAGGTAATTCAATGGAGAAAGGGTAATATATTCAACAAATGGTGTTAGAAAAACTAGCTATCGATATACAAAAAATGTAATAAAAAGATTTCTAGACAAAGACCATCCTCCTTTTGCAAACACTTACTCAAAATGAATCATAGACCTGAATTTAAAATGCATAAGTCTAAAATTCCCAGAAGAAAACATACAGTAGAATAGGTGACCTGAGGGTTGGCAATTAGTTTTTAGTTACAACACAAAAAGCACGATGCAGAAAGGGGCCCTTGGCTGAGGAAGGGGCAAATGCTAAGTCTCTGAGATGTACATGCACTTGCACTTGGAAGAGAAGGTCAGAAAGAAGATGGCTGGAGCATAGTCAGCCAGGAGGATCCTGAAAGGAGAGGAGGGCAGAGAGCAGGTAAAGACCAGGAGGCTTGCGGCCGCTGTGAGGCATTTGGGTCCCACCCCAGTGACAGTGGGGTGCCATTAGAGTTTTATGTAGGTGACTGACATGATTTGATGCAGTTAGTAAATGTCAGTTAACTCTGAATGTGAATGACTTTTTGATGGTAGATAGTGGGCACCTTCACTTTTTAAAAAAAGAGCACAGAAAGAGAAAATAAGTTGTTTGGTTTGGGGGAGGAAGGTGCTTTTGTTTCTATTTTTGTATGTTTTATTTTGCTGGGAGTTTGGAGTAAAGCATGAGTTTATTCTGAGGAATACTAACTTTGAGACGCCTGCCATGCAGAGATGCCAAGGTGGTGCCTGGGAATGTATGTCGGAGGATCATGGGAAAGGCAAGAACTCAAGAATTAATCATGTTCACAAATTAGAATCAGGGAGCATTACCTGAGGGAGAGTATAGACTACATAGAAGGGAAGCCAAAGACAGAGTCTTAAAAAATGCAGGCATTTGAAGCAAGGCAAAGGAACAATGTTGAGAGATAAGAGGGAGGAGGGGGAGAAATTATAACTTTGGCAAAGCCCCATGTATCCTCTAGCAAAGGAATAGAAATCCCAGTGTGAGAAATTTCCAGAGATATATATAATGAAGACTCGAGGTCAGAACCAAGATGAAGTATTCAGGAGAATCAACACTATGTCTTCTGTGTTGACAAAATCAGGTCCCATTGGAGGGACCAGTGGAGGCCATGTGCAGAGCTATGGTAAAAAAATAAATTTGGTTCCAGGAATGTATCTTACAGAAATACTTGAACAAATGCCCAAGCATATAACTATGGGATGTCCATTACTGGACTTACTATAGCAAAGATTTTTAAGTAATTTGAGTCTCAAACAATTAAAGCTTAATTAAATTAATTGTATTATACCCATACAATGCAAAATTTGGCAGCCATTAGAATAAAGGAACATGTTCATGTTATGATGAGCAGGAAAATATTAAAAAGTGGTCAAATGTATTCCATGTTTGGGATTGACTGTGGGAGCAGGGGGCAGGACGGGTGAAGGAGGGCAGAGGGGGATTGGGACAACTGTAATTGAATAACAATAAAACTTTAAAAAACAAATATGCATGTACATATTTATAAATATATACATATCATGCATAGTTTCTCTTTCTGCATACATGTTTTCTCATTTTCATCATGGATATATGTTACCAGTGACATTTTAAAAAGAAAAGTGTGGAAATTCTATTATGAGCACATTCACTCTTCCTGTTATCAGCATCACTCTCAGGAACAGAGAGGCCTCGAGGGTATCCCATTTGTAGAGATGGAAGCCTCATAAAGAAAGTAGTTAGGATGGGATGGTGAGAATTAAATAAATGCTATCTTTCCAATAATGTTACAAGGACAAGCACAGTGGATAAGCTTAGAGAGGAACATTCACAATGTATTTGAAATAAGGAGGCAAAACCAGATAAATGCAGCTGAAGATGAATAGACCCACAAGATGTCTATCAGACTGAAATTAGGGAGCAGTGGAGTTTGTGACCGTGAGAATAATAATAGCTCTTCACTCAGTCACAGAAAAAGGAGCTCGTCAACCTCGTGAACCCTTACGCTTTAATTTTAATGTTGAAAAGAACCAAACTAAATCCTGTAGTTGTAAGTGGGATGAATTTTCTGAATATTTTAACACTGCTAGGTATAGAACAGATGTTCTCT
This sequence comes from Micronycteris hirsuta, assembly GCA_004026765.1. Classification (NCBI taxonomy): domain Eukaryota; kingdom Metazoa; phylum Chordata; class Mammalia; order Chiroptera; family Phyllostomidae; genus Micronycteris; species Micronycteris hirsuta. Next base: position 32,393 of record PVJI01009859.1, on the reverse strand, counting down.
TATGGAAGCCAGGTTTGGTTTGTATAGAATCTGGAATACCAAAAAATAACTGAATAAGCAAGTATCATAACCTTCAATATATCTGCCTTTTAAATACCATTCTAGGCTAGGTGGTAGGTAGGACAGGAAAGAATTATTGAAGTTCCCAAGTTTAGAAGGATTTTAGTAAAGGCACTACATTCTGATAGGGGTAGTTGGTAAACATAAATATCTCCGTCATATCTGTATTTCCAAGGAAAGTACAGAAGGCCATGTCTAAGAATTAAATTCTGAGACCCCAGCAAAATTTCAGAGAAGCTCAGAATTTATCTTAGAATGCATAAACGCAGCATGTCTTTGACAGAGAAGGCTCCTGGGTTTGGTTCATACATTGCCCTCGATTCCGGAACTGCCGGAGCCATCTTCACTTGTGTGGCCACCGGCTGCCCCTCTGCCTGCTGGAGTTCCACTCTGCTCTCAGAGTCTGAATTCTGAAAAGTCAGAGACACCCACCGAGAGTGGGAAAGCATCACGAGCAGGTGCAGCCTCTGCCGCCTCCCTCACCCCCAACTCTGTGGATCTGCTTCAACGGAGGTGGGCGGTTCAGTGCAGGGAAAGGAGTGGAGGGAGGCAGCACACAGCAATTATGTCTTCTTTGAACTGCTGCCGGCTAAGCCACTGACATTTATATCCAAAAATGGCTCCTTCTGATCCCACAGTCTTCCCGGAGGAATGTCTGTCATGTCTTCATCACCATCCATTAAGGGCAAGGATCTGTTCTTAACAGGAGATAACATGATCAGTGGCCTGCCTAGCATTCAGAAATAGAATGGAGTTAGTCACTGCGCCTGGCACTGCCCACCTAAATCCTGCTGCCCCCCGCAACACCTCCTTGCTGCCTATCTGCGGTGCACACCTGCTCCCAAGGACGGCTTTGGGCTGACCCAGTCTTCTCTTGACCTCCTGGCACCTGGGTGGGGCCAGCAAGTCCAGGGAGCAGTGATAAATGCCCCACCTCTCCACGGCCTCCCTCTGCTCCCAGGAGCTAGGCCACGCTCCCCTCCCAGCTAAATTCATCCAGAATGACCTCCCCACAAAGAGGTGGCTGAAGTAGGAACCAATAAGCCAGCACCACTCCCTGAATAACTTTCATGTTTGCAGAAACTACAGATGCTTCAGGAAGGTTTGGAAGAAATAAAAAAACATGGATCCTCCAACCACGAGTGGTAAACTTGGACCAAGAACACCCGATGCATTATCAGCTTAAACATTCATGCCCTTGCAGCGTGATGTTCATCAAACCAGAGATTTTGTAATGCCAAAATCTGCTATTTGAACTCACAAATTTGGCAGTCTGATCTAATAATTTATGTTTCATATGCAAGGATGAACATTCTTGGGAGTGTTTTTGGAAGCTGGTTTAGCTTGTGCAATTTGATTCTTGTTTTATTCTGTTTTCACTCCTGCTTCAAAGCCCAATGTGATTGTATAGCTGAGTTTTTCAGACATATCAGCCACGACTCACAGCAATTTAATAAAGGATAAAATACTTCTCTTTCTCAGGCTTAGCTGTCAAAATTAAGCATTCAAGTGAAAAAAAAATTTTGTTACTCTGGTAGAAGTCAGTGATTAAGTTTATGAAAGTAGTTCTTTTCAGAGAAGCTCCATGAGGCATCTAGACTGATTTTTCCCTTTGTCCAACTCTGACTTAATTCAGAGCTTTTCTTCTAAGTGCATCTTGACTTAACAAACTGTTTACAAGTTGCCTCTCCGAGATGAGCTACATTTCTGACTAAAAACCTGAGGAAACTTCTAAGGGCCAGGGAGGTCTCTGGAGACATTTTGCCCCCTGAGGTTAACCAAACGAGGCCTCCTTCCCTTTCAGGAATGACAGGCTTCTCCTGGGCACGGTCCCTGGAGCTGAGGGCAAGCGAGGTGCCTGTGAGCACACAGAGGGCTCCCAGTGCCCGGGGTGCTGCCGCTGCCTCCCTCCACGCCCCACAGACTCAGGGAGTAAACTGGTGTCTGTGACTTCTAGAAAATCCGTTGGAAGCCTGAGGAGATGGAAAGGCTGCTGGTCAGGATCTTCAGAAGATCTGATCCAATAAGACAACGAGGACTTTTCAAGTGTCTTAAGAAACATTCTGTTTGAAAGAGACATCTCTCTGGAGCCAATAGCTATCTGCTCAAGGACAAAGGACATCCATAATTTCCTCAGTCTTGTCTTATTCCCTAAAGGGAGAGGACTAGAAAAGGTCAGCGCGGTTTTAATTGGTTTCTATGAGTCAAATAAATGGGTTAGTCTTCAGGAGTCACCGTATCTGGGCAGTGGGGGCACGTGGACAAACGATGTGCGCCCTGCCCTCAAGGAACATCCACAGACTTCTCTGTGCACCATTCATTTCGAATGCAGTGTTTTATCCCCCAACAGAGAAAATCACTACTAAGTGAATTTCACACTTCTCTGCCCTTTTGTCAGGAATCCCAAATCCTCACTGTAAATGTCAGCTGTAAAAAGCCAATGCCCTCAGAGAGACAGGAGCCTCTAACTCTTTCCTTTGCACCAGCTGGAGATCTGAGAGACGTCTGACTTTTCCTTCTCCCTCACCCTTCACATCCCATCAGTCATCCTGGAGTAGTCTCACACATTTCTCCGTTTCTCCATTTCCACTGCCACTGTCTAATTAGGGCTTCGTCACATCTCTTCTGGAAGATTTTGAATGCGTTTCTGACTCATCACTCTGACTTCAGCCCTATCTCGCACTTAATCATTTTCCATACTACATGGTAACTGCCCTTCCATATGCCAACCTTTATGCTAGATTATAAGCCCTTGAAGGCAGGCACTGACTTTTTAACCTCTGTATCTTGGGCACCTAGCACAGTGGTAAGCTAACAAGGAGGCATTGAGCCCATGTATATTAATTGTGTGAGAAAGACAGAAAGATAAAGGTGAGCATTGAATGTTTCCAAACTACTGTGTTTACAGTTCCTCCTCTTCAGTTTTCTGTCCAATCACTTTATATGTTTTAGCAGCAATAGTGCTTCTTATTCATTTATTTTCACTACTTTAATAAATTGTCGGTTTTGATCTACTATCAGCTTACAAACTATAATAGGGTGCAGCCAAGGTGGGGCCCCAGATAGGGATTTGTAATTGGGCCCAGAACTCGGTGTCCAGGAAATATTAGAAAAAGATATCTATATAGGATGTCCTCACCCCCACAAGTCTGAGCTGGGGGATGGATGCATGGAGCAGGGCCATTGAGAGTTGTTTTGAATAGGAGCAGCTTTGCAGATAACCTCTGGCATGGTCACTTAACATATCTATAAACTTTAACTGGTTTCACAGACATGTTAAACAGCTGTGGCCATGCTTTGAGCCAGGGGGATGGGAGTGACTTCAACCCCTGATGTAACTAACCGGGAGGCAACTCTCCCTGGTTACAGAGCTTGCTAAGAGCTTGGAGATGATTGGCTCCACACCAGAGGGCCACACCTGCCCGGACTTACTACGGGAATGCTGGCCGCTGTGGCCAATTGTGGGAGGAGTCAGAAATGGTGCAGCAGAGGAATTTAAACCCAGGCGCAGCAGCCATGTGGGGTCTTTTGGGGACCACGTGGCTTGGGCAGAGAAGAACCACAGACTTCTATTTCTTTTTCTGAGATACGATACCCCAGACTGGGCAGAGGGGGAAGGAAGGACTGTGCGTTTGTGGGTATTCTAAAAGACTTTGGGATCTCAATGAAGACATTAAGTCATTACTCTTAAGTTTGGATAACTCTTTAAATAAATAATTCCTTTCCTTTTCACCAATCTCTGGCTTTGAGAGACGTCTTTCCCTGATGATAGGCAAGAAGAACCAAGTACAGGGTGGGGGGACCCTGGAGCACCAGGGTGGGTCCATTATATTGTTCACCCAACACACCCAGCTCTGTTCTGTAACAAAACCAAATCATCAAAGTTTTTAGGGAGTGTATAAAGTAAGGACAAATAGGTGCTGACTGGGTCCCTCTTCCACAATTAAAGCAAACAAGCTTTGGTTTTGGGAGCGCTGTTTCAGCACCTCGGGGAACTGTGTTCCGTTGCTGGGTTCCAAATCGTAGACGTTGTCAATAAGCCTGAATTAAATTTTTTGGTAAGCTGTGATTTTAATGTTTACTTTTATTTCAACAGAAATCTTTCAAGTGTGCTTCCAGAAATGTATATCAAGACTCTTGATTTTTCTACATTCTTTAAATGGTAAATATGAATCTTTAAAATGTTGTTAAAATTTATCTCACTGGCAAATATTAATGTTGCTATTTTTATTTATATCTTTGCTGTTTAACACTATCAATCACGTTTTAATATGAAATGAGACAATATATCAAAAATCATGTTAAAATAAATTTAGAGAACCCTCCATTGTAAATGCATGGACATTGCATTGTTCTGTTAAAAATCTCCACCTACTCCTATCCCTAGTGGGTTCTTTGTCAATGGAGGGCTGAGCAACACAGCCCTGAAATACTTCTCGGCATAGAACATTGGTTTCTGCTTCCCCTTCTAAAACTGTGGTTGGTTAAATTTGGAAGTGGACATGCTGAACACCCTCAAAAAAATCAGTTGATCTTGGAATTGAAGCCAGTTTATCCTCCATGAAAGTATCATAGTTGCCTCAGTTGAGAGCAAAGCCCAATGCATACCACCTCCTTTGAAACTGCCATCCACCTAAGCCCCTGCAAACGTAGGCCCGGACACCCAAGTACCTATGTGGCCCCAGATAATTGGAACAGATGGACACCTGACACTGGATCAACAAATCCATAGGCTAGACTAAGCCAAATAGATTCTTTCTCCTGGAAATGTAGAGCCAGGATTCTGAGACAATTAATGGGTTGATGTTGAGCACTTGACCTGAAAGGTCATGTGGAGGCAAGATGGCAGCAGCCTTGTTGGGCTGTATGCAACCAGGAAAAGCTGATCTAGAGAGAGAGGAAGCAGAGAGAAGAACCACCTTGAGGCCCTAGGAGAGGCACAGAGTATGCCCTCAATTCAGAGAATGCCATCTACATAAATTGGAAGACCTAGTGCAAAATGAAAACGTGGAGCCCCTTGTCCAAAAGCAAGTGTAAGATGCCATTAAAGGTACTAAAATGCAAAGATTTTTCTTTTAAAAATATTTTGTTACTTATAAAATACACAGGCATATATTAGTCAGCTCAGGCTGCCATTACAAAATACCACAGTTCTGGAGGCTAGAAGTCCAAGGTCAAGGTGCTGTCAGGGTGTCTGGTAAGACCTCTCTTCCTGGTTTGCGTATGGCTCCCTTCTTTTTGTATCTCACTTAACCTTTACTCGGTGTAGAGAGAGAGAGAGAGATCTAGTGACTCTTCCTCTTCTTTATTTTAAACATTGGAACAAATTTCTGATTAATTATTTTGCTCTACTGACTGAGCTATCCAGGCACTCATTGATTAATTATTTTGAAATACAAATATTAGTACACCTACGAGGTCTGTTTGGAAAATATTCACTATTGTTAATATAACAAGAATGGTTTGCACAACATTCATGTAACCTGGCAGCCAAGGAGCATGGACTGGAATGCACATGTGTGAACAATGATGACTTTATTCACTATACTAGTCCATAGGGGTAGTGGATACCATTGAGTGAGCATGTGTACTGTGTGGCCGTTGCATTCAAAATGACTGAGTAAATAGAGCAACGAACCTGCATCAAATTTTGCATTAAACTTGAACATTCCTCCATGGACTATTTGGCTGATTCAGAAGGCCACAACTATGGGCAAGTGGTGATTGGCAGCTTTATCATGACAACATGCCTACTCGTGCATCATGTGTTGTGCAGAGATTTTTGGTGAAACATCACATCAGCCAGGTGACTCAGTCCCCCTACAGGCCAGATTTGGTACCCTGTGACTTCTGGCTTTTCCCAAAACTAAAATCACCTTTGAAAGGGAAGATATTTCAGACTGTTGATGAGATTCAGGAAAATACAATGGGGCAGCTGATGCCAATTGAGAGAAATATGTGAGGTCCAGAGGCACCTACTTTGAAGGGGACTGAGGGATCATTGTCCTATGTACAATGTTTCTTGTATGTTGTATCTTCTTCAGTAAATGTCTCTACTTTTCACATTACATGGCTGGATACCTTCTGGACAGACTGCATACGGCTGATCATTTGTATAAAAGGGTTAAATTTTTCTAAAAAAATTTAAATATTTTAAAATTTAAATCTAAATTTTATCCCATCTAAATTTTTTTTAGAAAAATTTAACCCTTTTATACAAATCAGTTTCATGCAAGTCTAAATTTAATTTTAAATATAAATTTGTATAATGTTATTTTAATATTTCCTCTTACATTTCCTGTAACTTATGGAGGTTATACAAGAAACTGACTTTATGATTTACATATAATGCAAACACCTGTTTACACATTTTATCACTGTTCCTTCAATTACAAGAGAAAAATTAATTTTAACATTATCTTCATTAATAATTGGTTCATGGGTGCTTCCTGTAAAAATAGTGTTGTTCTTTTCCATAAAATGTGATGATCTTTAAATTTAATTTCTATTTCTAAGTTTGTGTATATTTGTTTTGCAATGTTGTAACAGTTTTCAAAACCAGAGACTTAAATTGTGAAGAATTCTACTAGCTCACTGAGAGGCTTCATTGTAATGCCCATGTGTACGTTTTTATTTTATAATAATTTACTGACAAAGATTTACCACTGGTGCACCAACAGCTCCTGGCAAGCTTTAAGATTTGAGCTGATATCCCAGAGATGGACCCCAGGGACAAACTAGCAAACAGATCTCCCACCCTGGGCCGTTGTCCTCACCTGGGCCTCCGCCCCTCACCAGGGCTATGCCGCTGCCACTGCAGCCATCACCATCATCACTACTCATCAGGCCCAGGTCCCAGCCTTGGCGTGTGCAGGCAGGCTACCCACTACAAGCACTTTGCCCTCTGCTCACCGTGCCACAGGACCAAGCCAATGCACGTGTGTCTGTGGTGCAGCTCCACATATCTCCTCTGCTCCCATGCGTGTTCCAACCAGACTTAATTTATAACACAAGGCCCTCAGGGGCCAGTTCTGGCACCATCCCCCAGGAACCCAAGCTGTGGTTGTATCATGTTCTTGGATGCCCGTAAGATAGTCCCTTGCATTTTTACCACAAAATCACCCCTCAGGTAGACACTGCTGGATGCCCAGTCATTGCCTATTCTGTATTCTTTTCAGGGGAGCCATGTGCCACCTCTTCCCAGAACTCCTTACATTTAAAATAATTAGGTAACTTAGAGCCAAGGAAAAATAATCAGAAATCTGCTAGAGATTGCTGGGAAATGTTTGCTTTCCTGATATGTATCCGGCCCTCTTCCTGCCGGGAATGCAGACATAGGCTGAAGGTAAAAGAGCCATCTTGCAATCGTGAAGCAACAAGCAAGAAGGTAGAGTTGGGACATTGTTCTCTGATAACATCAGGCATCAGCTACACCATTGCAGACTGCCAGCCTCTGAACTTCTTGTTATATTGGAAGCATAACCTTTTTGGTTAGGCTCTGATCTGGTTTCTCTTACATGCAGCCAAATGCAATCTTAATTGAGAAACCCCTGAATTTAAGTTCTTAAATCCTGAACTTAAGTTAGCTCGGGTGGGTTTTTGTTTGTTGTAACCTGCTGTTTGTGTTCTGACCATACCCCAAGGGATTCATTTCATGCACAAAGGCCTTCCTGTAAGGTGTTTTCACTCCTACCAACCAGTATCTGCAGCTTTCTGTCAGAGGGCTGCCGCGGTCCCATTGGTCGTATGAGCCCTAAGCGCACAGGAATGTACATTGCCTGGGAGCTATCCGGACCCCTGCCCCTGACTGGGATGGTCTTACTGCAGAACAAGTAAGAGTTATGCCCCGTGGGACTTGAATGTAACACTCCTGCATGTCTGCACTCACCCACCGTTTCTTCTGGGGATGTTTCCTAATTACCTACATTCAAAGGAATCTTAATCTCAGGGTTCACTTCTGGGAAAGCCAACCTAAGTTGCCATCCAAAGATCCCCGAGTAGAATAAATGTCACCAGGCGCTACGAACAGAACGTTTGTGTCTCCTCAACGCTCCTTTGCTGAACCCCTAATCTTCAATTTGATGGCATGTAGAGGTGGGTTCTTTGAGGGGGAGTTAGGTGATTGAGTGAACTACCATGGTGGGATTAGTGCCCTTATAAAAAGAGAAAGTGAAAAAAAAGCCTCTCTCTTATCTGTGTGCATCTGCTAAGAAAAAACCACATGAGGACCTAGCCAGGAAGAGGGACCCTCATTAAGCACCTGAGCGTTCTAACATCCTCATCTCAGGCTTCTAGTCTCCAGACCATGAGAAATAAATGTTTCAGTCTCCCAGTCAATGGTAATTTGTTATAGCGGCCTAAACTGACTAAAATACTAGGGATTTAAAAGCAATTTATTGTAAAAGCCAACCTGTTTTGACATTTGTTGTGTATTCAGAGCTTCAATAAAAATAAAGGCCTCCTTCTTTGCATCATGTACAATAGAAACTCTGAAAGAAATTCCCATATTCCTTCTTTCCGTATTCCATTTGATAGCAATGCAGGCATTTTTTGATAGTCTAAATATAATGTGATACTTCAAATAAACATATATTGATTTGTTTTTTATAAAATTTTATTTATTTATTTTTAGACAAGGGAACGGAGGGAGACAGAGAGGGAGAGAAACATCAATGTGTGGTTGCCTCTCACATGGCCCCCACTGGGGACATGGCCTGCAACCCAGGCATGTGCCCTGACTGGGAATCGAACCAGCGACCCTTTGATTCTCAGCCTGCACTCAATCTACTGAGCTACACCAGCCAGGGCTTGATTTGTTTTTTAAAAAACAAATATAATCATAAGAAAAGGATGCCACTATCTTGACACCAAAAATATGAATAAAATACAATATATGTCAGTCAATGTGTTGACTGGGGGTTTTCACACCTCAGAGCAACTCCAGTGACGGCTGCGTGGGGACCACAGCCTGTCACTCCCGACCTCCTCATCGCCGCCCAGCACTGCACTTTCCTCATCCTAAAGTCCTACTTGTCATGCTACTTTTTTCTGTTGGCCACACGTGACATGCATGTCCGAGTTGTGTGTGTGTGTGTCTAATAGAAAATTTAACAGCTTTATTCACAGAGTGATTATCTTTTATCTTGATGCTGTGAGTCGTCCCCTTGATGTCAGCCCAGCTAGGGCCATTATTTTTAAAGGCCTGAATCAGTACTTTTATTGAGAAAATTGGATTGTGCTAGCCTGTGAGATCAAGATGAAAAGCTGAAACCCTTTCCAATGGCTCACTTCTGAGGGCTGAGGTCAGGGCAGATGGCTTGGTGTCCCTCGGTATGATTTGATTACCTGTCCCCACCAGATGCCCAGTCTGAAGTATGTGAAGGGAGGCACAGACAGACAGCTGTGGCTATGGAGTTCAGGAAACAGAGGTGCTATTTCGATTCGATGACTGAAAAGCAAAATTCTCCTTCAGATTTTAAGGAATCACAATTTTTTGAAAATGGGAAGTGTCTTCTTGTCTTGAGGTCTGCTAAATACATTCCCTTCTGGCTCTTAGTTTTCACCTGATCATTGTCATTATACTAGAGTTATACCAAGCTGGGTTTAAGAAGAGTCTCAGTAAGAAAGCACCACTGATTTCGGAGACTCATAGAACTAGAGGGCTGGAAGGAAACTTATAGATCATTTAGTGCTGAGCTCAGCCCCTTGTTCTTCAGAAGGTGACGGGCGACCTCCTGGCATTCTGGTGGTACATAACCATGCACTTCACCCAGCGAGACGATGGTGCTTGTCAGCTTTGGGCTGCATAAGCCAACAACCTCCAACTGCCTTAAGTAAAGGAGAAGAAGGTGAGTAACTGAGAGAACCCTGGAAGTCCACACAAAATCCAGGGGCAGAGAGGGCATCTGCACTCTGGAAATTTGAGAAACTGCAGAGCCCTCAGAAACCCACCCTGAGCCTTCCACAGAGCTTTGCATATGGCCCAACACACCTGCAGCTCAGGTGCCCACCACAGACTGACTCAGGCTCAAATCCGCAAGAGGGAAACCTAGTTGACACCACTCACAGTCATGCCAGCCTGGTCATTTGTCACTGGTGAACCTACTGAGGGAGCCTCCTGGCCGGGTGTCCAATCCTAGTGCAGTCACCTGATACTTGGAGTTGAAAGGTAGGGTCCCTTGCTCAGCTGTGGAAGAATCTCCAAGGCAGGAAACAATTGGTATCTTTAATAACATGAAATAATTTGTTCTCCTGAGAAGTACTGTCAAATTTAAACAAAATTATCTCTTAGCTGTGTTTATGGAATACAAAGATAGTCCAACATATGGCTTATCTTCATTGCTGCAATATGTCACATCTATAGATTTAAAAATAAGGAAAATTGTCAATAAGTATCAATAATATATTTGGTATATTATCAACATATATCAATATTGGTATATATCAATAGCCACTCATAATTTTGAAACTAAAAAAAGTGAGGACACCATTAAAAAGGCAAATGACATCTAATGGTATTATGTAATAAACAAGAGGGTAATAACTTTAGTATAGAAAGAATTCTTGCAAGATAGTATATTTTTTAAATTACCTCTTCAATTTAAAAATAAGCAAAGATTTTGAAAAGATAATCCATACACTCAAAAATATTCAGCCTCACGAGAGATTAAAATGCAAAATAAAACAATACTAAAGTTTTATATTTACTCATCAAGCAGGCAAAGGTTAAAATAGTGGTACACCTAAGGTTGTTTAGGGTGTGGTGAAATACACAGTCTCATGCAATGTTTTTGGAAGCATGTATTGATAAAACTCTCTGGATAAGCTTCTGGTATTATTGATCAGAAGCCTTAAAACTGATTACGCCATTTTACTAAAAATTATCTGATGTAGTCTTGATATTTATGTAAGTAGATGTTTATTACCATGGTATCCCTTAAAATACAGGAAAATTATAACATTAAACATGTATAACAAGTAGGAGTTTTAATAATTATGATACTATAAAAATAGAGATGACCTGAGAAGCTGGAAAAGAATATACACAAAATAGTTATAGGTTTATTTCTAGGTGGAATTTTTTCATGTCAACTGTGATTTTTATTTTCTTCTTTGTGCTTTTTTATATTTTCCAAATTTTTTATAATGATATTAATTTTGCTATTGAGAAAGAAAGAAGGTAAGCACTCACAAAGATTCACAAAAGGAAAACAAAAGTTCAAAATAGGGAAATATTGAATCCATTCTCTTTAAAATCAGTACCAATAAAACATGTCAAGTGTAAAACTATTATATGATATTTTATATCCTATAAATTCAAGAAATAAAAAGGAATAAGACAGAAGTTAATCCATGGGAAAGAGTTTAGAAAAACTAACCAGAGACAGAAGACAGCCTTCTTGAATAGCAATCATAGGCCGGAAACTGGAAGACAGTAATAATGAAAAAATATACAGACTTGTGACTCACAGAAATAATCACATCTGACTTACCTTCCTAAAAATTGTTGTGAGGAGTAGGTAAAATAATTCATTTGAAAAGCCCCCTCATATTTTAAAAAGTCAATGTAATTGTAGTAATAACTATGTAGATATATTGTTTAAAAGAAAAAATAATATGACCTCTTCTAAGCAAGTCACTATTCTCCCAACCTGCCAAAATATACATTTTATTTATTTTTTAAAAGATTTTATTTATTTATTTTTAGAGAGAGGCGAAGAGAGGGAGAAAGAGGAGAGAAACATCAACGCACCCCGCACTGGGAACCTGACCCAAAACCTAGGCATGTGCCCTGACTGCAAATCGAACTGGCGACCCTTTAGTTTGCAGGCCCATGCTCAATCCACTGAGCTACACCAGCCAGGCAAAATATACATTTTATACTATTAGTGGGTACTTGTTGATACTCAGGAGAAGAGATATAAAAGCAATGTCTTATTGCAGAAGAATAGTTTCTACCACTGGCTCTCACCACCCTATACCTTTCTGGGCTTGGCACCGACCGAAGCAAAGATGTGGAGAGAGGACATGAGGGAGCAGAGATCCAGAGAGAGAGAGAGAGCATAACAAGAAGCGCACAGCACTAGGTGGTTGTGTGCTCTGTCTTGCAGATACCTCATGTGCAATATCCAAGGTCATTTCCAGCCCACCTCCATCCAGCATGGATGAGTGAGTGGTAGTTTTCTCTAGAGGCAGCAGAGGTCAGATAGGGCTAGAAGACATACCAGAGAGAGGAGGTGGAGGGTTCAGGGAGAGACATGTCCACATAGAAAAGGGTGTCCAAGAGGGGAGGGTGGGGCCCTGGCCCTAAGGGCCGATGCAGAAGGACCAGACCTCATTTAGGAGCTGGGAAATGAGTTGGACAGTACTAAGGAGTCACCCCAACCACCACCCCCATGCCCACACCAACTTCCTCCTTTGGTTGTGAATTGGTTGGAAGACAAAACTTAAATCTAAAGTCATCAACAGTTTTTGCCTGAACCAGCTCACATACAAAATAAAAAGCAATTCTAAAATAGAGAATAATTAATTAATAGGACAGTTTCTGAGTACTTATTCCTAAATGTATTTTACCTAATTCTCTCTCCAGCCTCTCCATCAACATCTAGTTCAAAACTTGATGTCCTTCATGACTCCTTAGGTATATGTGCATGCCGTAGTAAAAAGCAAACTGCTAGGTTTGAATGCCAGCTTCACCACTTACTAGCTGTGCGATTTCCAACAGATTGCTTTGTGATTCATTTTCTTCACCTAAATAATAGGGAGTAAAACACTTATTTTATAGAGATGCCAGAAAGGTTAGTAAGATAAAGCAAGGAAATCACTTGGAAAGTGCTCAATACATATTCATGCATGATAAATGGTGTTTTTTAAAAGTAAAATAGTATATTGTTTTTAACATTATACTTTGCAAGTTCTATAACATCATTTTATAAATGGAATGACACAAAGAAACTTTCATTCACTGGGATTCCTCTAAGGGAATGTTGTATATTTATTTGGAAGAAATATTTTGATAAACTGGGATTAGTGTTAAGACCTCAAGATCATGCTTCAGGTGACAAAACTGCTACATTGAGATTCAAGAGACAAGGCGAGCAGTTTGTTTTGCTTCAGAGAAAGAGGAAAGAGAAGAAAAAGCCAAATGGGAGGCAGAGAGAGAATGAAACTCCAGAATTTCGTGCCTTGGTTAACTAACCGGGCACACACAGGAGAGGGTACCCACAGCTAGATGGTCTGGTCTAGGAGAAAATTATCCTCTTTGGGGATTTTAGGAAGGATTTTTGTACAGTTTTATGCAGCTCACTGATTTGGTAGAGGGACAAATGCCAGGACTGGATGAGCCATTTCTTCTAGTCTACAGGCTGGGCAACCAACAAGATCATGTCTCCAGAAACACTGAGAGGGCCGGGTGAGCCATGAAAGTGCTGGCCTGGGAAAGGGTACTGGCTTAAAATATCCACTTCCCAGCAGAGACAGCCAGTATATTTTGACTCAATACTTTCCTACCTTTCCTCTTTCCAGCCCCCTCGAGACCTGTCACTTCAGGAAAGTTAAGGCAGTGGAACCGGTGCATACCCACTATTATTCTGGGGTACACCTGCCCTTTTGTGTCAGTTTCTTCACGCCATAATATTGACTTGATTTCAGAACGCAGGCTTAGCTTTTGCCAGTTTAATTCTCTTGCCATTTCAGAAGGGCCAATTTGGAAAAATGAGCCTCTGTTATTAATTTATATCTAATAATTCACACATGGTTAACAAGCCTGGTGATGTCGTTTGACTACATTAATTATATTCCATCAAGGCAAGCACTAAGAAACTCATGAGACAAATAATAAGTAGGCCGTTTGGAAATGAAATTAAGATCTGCCCCAACTCAGTCCTGAATCAGAGACTGCAGATAAGAACTGAAGCCCAGGGGTGTTTTTATTTCATAGGTTAGAAGATGTAGAGCAACATTACTCCAGATATAGTACCTGGAACACACAGGCATAGAGAGATCACTCACTTCCCTTGTCCATTCCCTAAGTGTTGGGCATTGTGAACTGGGGCACCTTGTTCAAATAATTACTTACCCTTTTTTTGAAGAGCAGGAGAAATTAGAAAAATGGTAACGAAGATTACCAGAATTTTTTTTAACCTCAAAGAAAAAAAAATATCCTCCCCCCACCCTATGCACACACAGCAAAAAATTCCCTTAGGTGTGCATTTAAGATACCATCAGTAATCCTACCAGTGATTAGATGACTAATTGCTTGGCTTTTTATACTCCAGCCAGATGCACTAAAAAGGCAAGTACTGGAAATTGTTTGAAGAGAGGGAGGAAAGAGCACCATGGAGCATAGAAGGAGTATAGAGAAACTTCCCCAAGTCAGGGGAAGTCACCTGCAGAAGGGGAGGTAGGAAAGGCCCAGTCCACAGCCTGCCTGGGGTCCTGTCTGCATCTTCCTGCCCCTCATTCCCGTGGTCTGAGAATCTCCAAGGGAGCTGCCCTAGGGGAGCTGAGCCACAGAAAGGGCCCATTTAAGGCATCAAAACAAATGCTGGCAGGTACTAATTGTTCTGAAAAGGACATTCAGAACATTCAGTTATGCAATAAAGCCAAAAATGATATTACACACATCTCCAACAGGTAAAGCATCTCTTGAGTTAACTTTGTGCATTTTGGACTTTGATTATATCAGTTTTGAAAACTAATTTAGCATACTAGGGGTATAAATCTACTGCATTAAGCAAATTTAATTTTAGCCTATATTTGAAGAAAAATAAATTGAAATGAGTGGGCTTTTAATTTTTTCTCATTTATAAAAATAATACATGTGTATTGAGTAAATACAGGAAATATAAGGAAGAAAATTAAAATCAACAGTAATTCTAGCACCAAGGTAAAACCCCTTTTAACATTTGAGGTATTCATCCTCAAGACTTTTCTATTTATATACTTAGAAATACCTTTTATTGTTATCCTTATGATATGCAGGTATTACATTTTAAATTATTTTAATAGATAAAACATATATCTGGCATTAAATTCAAAAGGCCATACAATAGAAATAAGACACCAGCTACCAAATTTCATTTTCCAGAGGCAATTAGTTGACAGCTTACTTTAGAATTTATTTTAAAAATAATTTATTTTTAAATTCTTTCAGAGAATAATACATATATGAGTATGCATACATAATTTTAGTATAAACTATAGCATATAATATCCACTGTTCTGTACCATTTTGTTTGATTACTATCGATTAGTGATATACTTGAGAAGCTCCGCGGTGTCACTACAAAAAGATTCTTCATTTTTTTTAAAGACTGAGTCATATTCCGTTGCTTGGATAGTGCATGGTATTTAACCAGTCCCCTATTAATGAGTGTTTATGCTAATTCCAAACTTTCTATGTCTTTCTATTTTTCCTAGTATTATAGCTTTCAATTTTTCCATGTCACCATATATTCTTAACATAGAAGATTTTAATAAATTGCATACTATTTAACTGTATGTATTTACAATAATTTATTTAATTAATCCCTACTGGGCAGTGATCATTCTTCTGTACAACTCTCGCTCCCATCTCATTCCAAATGTTTCCTTGTGATGTATTCTTGGACATGAGCGCAAAGGATACATACAAATTAATGTTCTTAACACATGCTTCAAATAATTTTTCAAGTAAAAAAACGATGCCAATTTATAACCCTGCCAGCAGCCCCTTATTGGCACTGAGTATTATTGACTTCTTTAAACTTTAAAAGTTGTCCATTTCATATGCAAAAACACAGCTTGCTTCTATTCTTCGGGTTCAGTTACTGTTCACGCGGGCTGGTACTCAGCAGGCCCAGCCGTGCGCCCGACCTGGGCATGAGCGGAACCCCTCCCTCGCGCCGGCCTGTGGCGGTCGGGGTTCTGTTTTCATATTTTATTCTCCTTGGAGAATTAATTCTTTTAACTTTAAATTTTAATTTTTTAAATTTTTAAAAATTTCAACATTTTAAAAATTGTGTTCCTTCTGTTTGTATTCCCTATTGGGAAAAAAAAAATTTGTTTTTCAGTGGCTTTGTGAAGACTTGCCTTTAGGGAAGAAGACTGGAAGCAGGAAGCCAGAGAGGCCGTCAGAGCCGCCCAGGAGAGAAGACGAAGTGGTTGGATGCAGGATGTGTTTTAAAGGGAGAGAACTTGCCAGTGGACTGGATGTGGTCACACACGAAGTAGAGAAATCAGCACCGGCTCCCAGGTTTCTGGCCAGAGCAAACCGTGTGGAAGTAGTGTCAGGTACAGAGCTAGGAAAGACCTGAGAAAGGCGATGGGTGGTGGGTGGCCTGGGTAGGAACCGCGAGGGTGCAGTATTCGGAAGCCAAGTGAAGAGAGTATTTCGGAGAGAATGTGATCAACACCACCACATGCTGAACCAGATCAGGTGGGGGCCTGGCCACCTGGACGAGGCGCGTCTCAGAGGAGAGTCGGAGACAGAACTGGCTGATTGGAGTATGTTTTGTCCCTTTTTATTCTATTGATGGGTTAGTGTTAGAGTTTGGAGAATTCTGCACCTGTTTGTCATGGTTATTGTAAATGTTTTCCCTTGTTAACATTTCTTCTCCTCATTTCAATTTTTTAGGGGGTTTTTTTTGACATATTTAGATGTGTACAAACATCTACCACTACTTTTATGGTTAGTGTCTTTGATCTTCTAAAAGACTGTAATTTTTCTTCTATTTTTCTCTTTTACTTTCTCATATTTCACATTTAACTTTAATCCTTTTGAAACTTATTTTGGGCTACTGTGTAAGGTGTTCATCTAACTTAATTATTTTCCCAATGAGTTAACAAATTGTCAGTTACTGAGCAATTACTTCCCTGCTATTTAACACACTATCTGTTATGGGCTGAAATGTGTCCCCCAGAAAGATACGTTGTAGCCCTAAGCCCTAGTGTTTGGAGTGACATTTGGAAACAGGGTCATGGCAGGTGGAATTAGCTACAACGAGGTCATTCTGCAGTAGGGTGGGTCTTAGCCCAACATGACTCTTGTCCTTGTAAGAAGAGACACAAAGAGGAGAACGCCATAGGGAGACTGAGGAACAGGGAGAAGACCAGGAGAAGGCAGACGCAGAGATGCAGTTATGTTGCCACAAGACGAGGAACACAGAGGACTGCTGGCAGCCATCAGGGGCTAGGAAGAGGCAGGGAAGATTCTTCCTTAGCCCCTTCGGAGGGCGCCCTGCCCTGGTGGCAGCTTGATTTGAGACTTCTTGCCTTCAGAACTGTGAGAGGGTAAGTATCTGCTGTTTTAAAGCCGCCCAGCCCGCAGTGCTGCCTTACAGTAGCTGTCTGCAGGAAATGGACACACCCTCTTTCCAACGCAGACGTCTATTATCCTGTGAGTGTTGTACTATTTTGTTAAGGTTTGTATATTTACTTAAATATTTAGTACTTTTCCCCCATTACTTATCTTGTCTGAATTTTCTTAGTACTCTAACAAATTATTCTTTACAATGTTTTAATTTTAGAACAAATGTAAGTCCTCCATCCTCTAACATACAAACCCAGTAATTTCTATATATACAATGACTCATTTCTTAACCACAGAAATTCACAATATGATTACTTTATATAAAGTGGATTTGTATTTAACAGTTTGCATTTGTTCTAGAAAATTGCACCAATATATTTCTTTAAAACAATTACAGATCTTAAAGAATTATAAAAGTTTTGTATTGCACTGGTTGAAGGAAACTATAGTTTGAAATAATAATATTGTACAATATTGTTGATAATAATGCATGTTTCTTTGATTTCTGCATTATTTAAGATGTTTTAAAACTCTTTCCCATCATTTCTTTCAAGTAAATGGTGTAACAGGCATTCTACATACCAAGGATGTTTCCAGTCTCCGCCCACCCAGCCTAGCACCCCAGCTGCAATCATAAGCATTCTTCCAAAATCCTCCCCCACCTTCCCCAAGGTCTTCCTAGTCCTACGTCAGGAGAGTTTGGACCCCTCCAACCCTTCAAAGCCCACTCAAGAGTTGACGATACTTTGTAGTCTTCAAGCCACCCAAGTTAGAAGTCATTTCTTCCCCCCGTTGCACTTGTCTGTAGTTCGTTTTGTGCTTATCATGTGTTACGTAATAATGTTACCTTTTATCTGTGTTCAGAGTTTGAACTGTGGTTTATTAAGTCACATTTGTTTGAGCAATATATCACATTACATTGCATATTAAAACGTTTTTGAAAATCTGATTGGCGAATTCCACCTACTCCTCCTAAGTTTGTGCTTCCAAGTTCCCTGTTCTTTGTGTAGAACTGGCCTCACCTAAGACATGTTGGTAAAGGGGAACACCCAGCACTCAAAGCACATCATTATGCGGGTCAGGGTTGGTCCCTACAGCGACTGCTCTGCACACCGCTGCTTTCCCACGTGCTGCAGCGTTCTCAGTGTGATGAGATATGCACTGGGCAATGGACCAGGAAGACCGGATTCGAGTTCTGACTCTTCTAGTCTGTCACTTCTCTGGGCCCATTTCTTCCTCTGCACAATGATGTGACTTGCACTGGATCACCTTTGCTTTGCTTCATTTTGTTTTGCTTTGTTTGATTGCAGCAGCAGTAAAGACTTCTTTAAAAATTAAAGTAGAAGGAGGGGCAGTAAAAGATAACGAGTAACAGACAACCACAAAGAAGCTGCCCTGATAGAAGCTGGGAGAAAAGGCCGGAAGCCTGCCTGTTGACCACCACCCCCGCTGCAGCCAGGGAAGCTCTTCTGTGGTTGGAACCCCAGGTAGTTCCTGAGAACACATTTCAAAACCATTAAACTAACTCAGGGTTTTCTAAGCTTTAGGCATCCATATTTAGGATTTTTTTCCAGAATCAGCATCCGCTATGGGCTATTTATTCCTTCATTCATCCAGTCAACAAAGAGTTATTGAGGCTCTATTCCATGCTCTGGGCTCAACAAAAACAGAGCAAATTTGTTGCGGGGAGGGGCGCAGATTATATTCTCTAAATTCAGACAGATCTGGTTTCCCTGGATTCAAATAGTTCTGTTCCTTGTAACTGTGGGACTCTGGATAAGTCATACGACTTTTCTTTGTTTCAGTTTGGTTTCCTGTAAAATGGAATTGCATTCAACTCACAGGATGGTTGTGAGGATTAAATGAGGAACTTCGTACACAGCACTTAGTATAACACTAGGCACACAGCACTTAATAACAACAGCTGTTATTTTTTTAATTTACTAACTTTTTAACTTAAGTAATTTCTTTAAGCCTCATTCTAAGAAAATACATTTGATAGTCTATGTATTTCTAACACACTTAAGGATACAGACACGACAATTCCACTTAGAAATGCTCTTCACGCCATGTTCAGCACCCTGGGCGGCGTGACACACTGAGGGGCGTCACTGCCCCCCCTTCTGCCAGGACAGCCAGCCCGTGCTCTCGCACGTGGCAGAAGGAACTCGTTTTCCTCTGTACACTCCCTCGCTCACGCTGGGTGTCCGTTTTAAGAAAACAGTCATTAGGTATTTAACGAGCTCATGCTTCCTAGCTAGAGAACAGCCGGCACCCCTTGCTTCATCATCCGGGTCATTATCGAAGCCACACAACGGTGTGTGACATCACACGCCAAGTCATGTAGGTGCCTTGAGAAAGGCAAACAAAACAATACATGGAAAGGCGATAAAACATTTATACCATATCCTGCTTCAGAAGGATTTTTCAGAAACAGAGATGAGAGTGAAGTCCTGAGAGGGAAGACGAGAGTGAGGTTGGCAGTGGGAGCTCCATGGTCAGATGACATGTCCACCCGTCCTTCCAGTGGCCCCACTCCCTCCCCGGGAGCCTGGCTGTTGCCTGTGAGAAGCCTGCCACGTTCCTGTCTCCTTTCTCCATTTCCCTGGGACACAGCTGGACTCTGCAAGGGCCAGGTCACTAGGAAACCCCAGACCAGGGACCTTGTTAGTCTCCTATTATGCTACCACATAAAAGCAGCCCTTTCTAAAAACCAGACCTTCACTAGGGCCTGCCTTTCCAACCCCCAATGCTTCCAATGACACATGAAATTTCTGTTGCCCTGAATGACCTACCAATTACTGACAGTTCTAAGGCAGCTTCACCAAGGTGGAGAATCTCAGAAGTGAACGCAGAAGTTATCAGGTGCCTGGGCTGTGGCCAGACCTCTGTGCAGTTCAGGAGCTCTCTCTATGGACACCCAGTTTCTGCTTCCACCCCACACAGAGGCCACCACTGCCCCCGTCCCTCCACATGTGGCTTACAACCTGATTGGTGACCATATTCGGGTGCAGTCAAAGATCTGTGTTCTAGTCCCGGCTCTGTCTGTTACCAGCCAGTTGCGTGATACCGAGCAAGTGTCACATCTGTTGGCCTGTTTTCCTCTTCTGTAAACGGAGGAGTGTGTTTGATGGGATTTCTAAGACCCATTCCATACTAATCAGCATTTCACCAATTTGATCCCAACCATCTCTCTCCTTCGTGGCAGCCCTTTAAATGTTTAAGAGCCGAGTTTCTGTAAGCCGTTCCTCAGCAAACGTTCCCCTTCTTTTCCACATGTCCCTGTCGCGCCTGCTTTCCAGATCGCTCTCTGCTCTGGTCGCCCTCCTCTGGAAGGGGGCCAGCTCGCCAGCTCAGTTCAGATAAGGGGCACAGCAGAGATTGCCTGGGACTTCTTCCAGAGCACCTGCTCATTGCCAGAACCGAGACTGTCTGCCTCAATTAGAACATCTGGTCACCTTCCCTTGTCTCCCGAATCCTATTACAACACCACTGGCTTCACAGATACAAGGGGCTAGATTTGTAATAATGGCTATCAGGAAAACACCAAAAAAAAAAGTTTCCTGTTCATGTATAACTTCATGTTTTCCAAGAAATTACCTTAAGAAAAGAGAAACACTAATAAAATTCCTTGTGCTAAGTACGGTGACACTCCTCAGCTTCACAAACAGCAACTTATTTCTGAAAGTACTAGTAGGGAGAAAACCTCTTTCTTCAGCAGTCACAGAAAAGCACTCCTAGGCCAGGAACACAGCCGGGAAGATACTGCTGCCACCTTGTGGCGACAGCTGTTCTATAACATCTGCCCATCAACAGGACTTCACTGATGAATCACTGAGTAAAACATAGATGGGCTGGTTTTCATGTTAGGAACCCCCAGACCCGGAAAATTAATGGAGATAGCATACTTGACCGAAACATCACCCAGATTCATTCCCCTCGGTCCATTATTCTCATCCCTCAGACCACTGACCTTTCTCCCAGCCTTCCCTCACATCAGGGACCAAATGCACTCAGCAAGCCTCAGCAGCATGGCGTCCACTCCTAGGTACAGGCGGCAGCATCTCTGACTGAGTCCCAGTGTCAGGCAATTTCCAAACCACAGTAGCTTGCTCGCTCTCTCTCTCATCTCCTTGCCCCAACTCGAAAGACACGTAAGCAGTGGCAGATTTCTCCGTCCTTCTCTGCATTCCTTTCAGCTAGTTTAACCCCTGGTCTGGTACCCCAAATAACACCAGTGTAGAGGAAATGTCTTTGTCCCCAGTCTGCTAGGTGTGGCACAGAAGCACCTAGGCTGACTTTCATCTCTGCTTGGAAGAGGCGCCACCTCCCCTCTTAGCACTGTGGCCATATGATTGACCATATGATTGATGTGATTTAATCACATGACATCATATGATTGGTGTCATGTACAGTCTCCACCCAGAACTTTACCTGGATATCTCCATGCCTGATGGGGGCTCTGGGCCACATAGTCGGGTAGGGGCTCTGGGGTAGAAGGTCACAGATTCCAACAGCAGGTCCCTCTGGATTCCAAGCTCCATGTGCCTGTCTCTAGGAGGATCTACGATCCCAGCTCCTCCCTCTCATAAAGGTGTCCCCTGTCCTCCTAAGTGTCCTATTGCAGGGCCATGAAGGGGCGGAGAAACAACATCCAGGGAACAGGGGTCACTGTGTCTATCTAGTCTAGTAATAATCTCCCAGGATGATTTCTGGAAGTTTGTCAGTCTTAAAATAACTTATTTTCCCCATCACGAGCTTGTAACTGCTATGATCTAAAGAAAAAGGTGCAAAGAAGTAGGAGGTAGTCAATTCATCAGTAATAGAAAAGTGCTATGTTAAGCTTATTTTACAGCACAAACTGATATTTACCTAAGTACCTTTCCAGGCAGCCACAGTAAGAACTTTGCTGTCTTAAAGAGAGAAAAGGTCCCACGTATTCAGTTACAAGGCAATAATCATGTAAGAGGGGAGGGGAAGGAAACATAAACCAAATGGAACCTACCAAGTGTTCACTGCATGGTCTGGAGCAGAAGACAGAGCCCCTGCTCAGCATAGACCTGTGGTTTATGAGCAGAAGGACTTGCAGACCAAGTGGAGCTGCTCGGCCATGCAGTGGGGCCCACGCCTGAGATTCTGTATCAGTCCCTCCAGGGCAGCGGCACACAGACAGTTCTGTGAAATACCTAGAAGAAGATCTGGAAATATCCATACAGATCTGTGACTGTGGTTACCTTTGGGAGTGCAGGTGGGGAGGATAGGAATAGAGGTGAGTGATTAATGGGAACGTTTACCGAAAATACTTTTATTTTTATTTTTTTTTGCCAAGAGAATGTACTATTTATCACCTGTGTCATTTTAAAAATACAGTGAAATATGTTACAAAAATCCAGTAGAAAGTCATGGGCGTAAATATGCACCTGGGTTTTGGTGTCAGTTCCAGCTATATCCTACGAGTGCTGAGCTTTGGGCAAGTCACCAAAAAGCTGGAGCCTCAGTTTCCTTGTCTGTAAAGTGGAGGCATTAATACCTAACTCCCAGGGTTGTTGTGTTGACTGGAACTTTAATTGGACGTACTTGACATTCAGTGGGGCCTAAATAAAAATAATTGAGAAAATAGATTGTCGCTCAGACCAGAGGTACTGAGGCTGATGAGGATGGTGGCAAAGAAGGTGAACAAACACAAAGATGGGAGAAACATTCCAGAGACACGGCAGAAAATAAGACAATTTGCCAACAAAGCCGAGGCTTAAGACCCAAAGCCTCATTTCCACGCCCTTCACCATCCCTGGCTGTCCTTTTGTTCTGCTTTTCTCCTTTCAGACTGCCAGAAAGTTGCTGTTGTGTGAGAATATGAAGGGAAAAGACAGAAAAGATGATAGAAGTCCTGCCATCCCTAAGATTCTGTCTTGGAACATTTTTCTACCATATTATAGATTATAGAGGTTTGTGGGATTCTTCTTATGTTGTTGCTTTTGTTAAATATTTTGGATCCTGTTTATAATTTTTCTGATATGTTGGACAGAAGCAAGCTCTCAATTATATGCTGTTTTGATAGGAAATTATAATCCATTTAACCATACACCATGACACATCACAGTTTCCAAAGGGAATATTTATACCAACAGAAGAAGCCTCTTGTATACAGTTTTAAACAATCACACCCAATCTTTTGGATGGATGAATGAATTGATGGATGGATGGATGGATGGATAACTAAATGGATAAATTTTCTTGCTATCTAATGTTAGGTACAATTCACAGGTGACACTGAGGAAATTAAGTGGCAGGTGTATGTCTTTCAGCAATTAAGGGTGTTGGACATTGTCCCTATTCTAATAATAGCCCCGTGGATGGGTCTGCAGCTTGTGTTCGCATGCGCAACACACAACACACTCTGTCTGCCAGCTTCCCCACGGGTTTGCCGGCGTTTTCATTAGACTCTCTGCTTTCTTTCTATTGACACGTCCGAACAATATGGTACCCTCACTGAAGGAGGCCCGCGACCACGCAGAAGTCTGTAATGACAACAAAAATCTCTCTGGTGGTAGATGCATCTCCCTGGCCCCTTTTCCCTTAAGGATTATGACATTTCTAGGTTGCAACTAAAGAGTCAGGGTGTGCTTTCCTTTTTTACAATATCCCATAGATATATACACATACAAAAGTATGAACACCACACACATCTTGCACCGCTTACAAAGTCAGTAAAAATGTTAAGGTATCAAGAGCCACAACCAATTGTCAGTGTTTGTAAAAGGAAAATGTCAATTTAGAAGGATGTTTTCCAAAGCAGTTTTCCATCTTGCCTCAATGAATTCATATAACCAAGTAGCTGCTGTCTTACTATTTAACTATTCTCAACTAATACATAAAGCCCAATGACAAACGCGAATTCTAATATCCAGGCAGAGAGACTCCCTGCATGTGCTGGCTTCCTTGACTTTCCCACTCAGTGGAAGATCTCCACTGTCAACACTACCCTGTGACTGACTGTTGGTTAGTGGCCGTTTCCTGCAGCTGCCCCAGGGCTGATTAGATGGGGTAAAGGCCTTTGGCGACAAGCCCAAAGGGCAGTACTCCAACCCTGTGGGAAACAGAAGGAAATGCTGGGGACTCTAATTAGAGACCCAGGAACCACTAATAAGTAGTAGGAGCAGCTGTGAAGAGAAGAGAGTGTGGGTCTGGGAGAAGTTCATCCTTTCACGTGCCACAGCCCACACTCGCCATTAGTTCTCTGCTTTCATTTTAGAATAGTCTCTACGCTTTATTGTTTGTTTTAATTACAAATCCGAGCGTTCGACCATGATCCCACCATTAAGAACCTAAGAATTTCTTCTGTGCCTTGGGCCCATGAGCCATTCAGTCACTTACTTATGTCTGTCATGTACCAGGTGTGGAGTTAAATTCTGGGCTTTCAGGACAAGTAAGATAAAATCTTGTCCCAAGAATATTTAAAAACAGTCTATTAGGCCCCACTGCCCCATATTTTTCTTTTTCTTTCTTTCCCCTTCCTTCCTTCCTTCCTTTTTGAATTTTTCATCAACATCA
The DNA here is from genome assembly GCA_004026765.1 of Micronycteris hirsuta. Taxonomy (NCBI): domain Eukaryota; kingdom Metazoa; phylum Chordata; class Mammalia; order Chiroptera; family Phyllostomidae; genus Micronycteris; species Micronycteris hirsuta. The sequence continues at coordinate 7,492 of PVJI01009859.1, read as the reverse complement.
CCCGGGGGTTCTGGGTGCAGGCTCTGAGCCAACACTGGATTAAAATCCCAACTCTACATTTTATTAGTATGTGACTTAGACAAGTTACTTAACACCTCTGGGCCTCAGTTTCCTTATCTGCAGAGTAGGGGAAACAATAGCTCTTTGTGGAGATGCTTAGAAGATGTTAAATGAATAGGAAATGTTAGCTATTATGAGTAACACCCCATTTTCTCTGGTGCTGTCAATAACGGCATTATCTTGTCTTTCATCTGCATAAAAAATTATACCTGAGATCAGAGAGGCAACATTGGAACCATCCATCAATGTCAGCAGGTAGCTGAAACACATTAATTAGAGTTCTGAGTGTTGCTTTAATTAATAGAGAAGCTGAATGTTTCTTTACACACATTACCCCTTGTGCTGAGGGAAGGTTTTCAGAGTCCCTGTATGTGGGTGTTTCTTATCGTACAATTGGAGATATTCAAGCAACTTTTTTGTCTTTTTTTAGAGAAGAGGAAGTTTGTGTTTTCTTAAAAGATGGAATTACTTTCATTGTTCCCTCTGATTATAATCCCATGTTCAGGGATTGTATGGGTCAGTCATGTTCATTACACAATTTTTGGAAAATACAGTATAGTATAGCCGAGAAAAGAATTACTTAAAATTTCAATGGAAATAACAACTGGGGGCATTTTCATACATATCCCTCCATGAATTTTTATGCACATACATTTAATAAAATAGTAAAGATAACAGACAACAATGGTGAGAACTTACTGTGTGCCAGACACTATTCTAAGTGCTATACATGTACTGACACATTTCACAACAGCCTTGTGAGACAGGCTACCGATGTCTCACTTTACAGCAGGAGAGACCCAGCCACAGAAATAAAGGCTCTAAGTAGGATGCCAGATTAGAGTCCTGGCTTTTTAAAACTGTTAATGTTTGGCGCCAAGCGGCCCTCTGCAGACCTCTATCCCTTAGGGAAGGAAAGTGATTATCCCCCCACTCTTTTGCCAACACTGAACAGTTTTGTTAAGTCTAAGAAGTGAAAGTATGATTGTTCTTCTGACTTCCTATTTCTTTAATTAATAGTGGAACATTTCTTTATTAGTTAATTACCATTTATAATACTTTTAAGAACAGCCCTATTCTGCTTTTTTCTAATGGAGTTTTTGAATTTTCTTACTGATTATAATTTTGATTAACCTTTTAGTCTGATATTAGATGTTGAGTATTTTCCTTAATATTTAATGGACTTGGTAAAGGAGGGTTTTTTTTCTCCATTATATATATATCTTTTGTTTTAATTATTTTGTTCAACATATATATCCTTCTCAGTGCCAAGATTATATATATATTCACTTATATTTTATTTTAATCCTTTTAGGATGTCTCCTTTTAAAAGTTAAGATTTTCATGCAATCACCATAGGTGTGGCTAGAATGGCTAATATTAATAAAGGAAAGAATACATTCCTTAACCAAACCAGGAAAAAAATGCTACTAAGCTGAAAACCTGGGTTTATAATAGCTTTACACAAAGGAGAACCTCAAACTGTCAGGCTCACAGGGAAAGGATTTCACAGACAAGGAGCGGGGGTTCCGCGGTCACAGAGTGATGAATTGAACTGGAACCGCCACCCCAGGCCTCCAAGTCTGAGCTCTACAGCCTCTGAACTGCTCTTAAAAGGCGAGTCACCTCCTCTGTCCCCACACCCCGTGGGTCTTGTCCTCACTCAGTTCATCACTTTCAAGGGTGTCCAGCCTTTTGGCGTCTCTGGGCCTCACTGGGGGAAGAGTTGTCTTTGGCCACACGTTAAATACACTGCAACATGTAATCGCAAAAAAATAAAAATAAAAATCTCATAATGTTTTAAGTAAATTTACGATTTTGTGTTGGGCCGCATTCATAGCCATCCTGGGCTGCAGGAGGCCTGCCGGCAGCGGGCTGGGCCCCTCTGATTCCTCCTTGTCTGGTTCTCCGGCCAGAGAAACGGTCAGCTCTCCTGTGGAAGTCAGGCTGTTTCACTCTGGGGGGGTTTGGTGAGCTGTTGGCTGTGGTAGTCCTGAGTCACCACCCTGGTCTCACGGGCCCCTTGATTCACAACGATAACAACAACAAGTTTTTTTCCCTTTTTTCCCCCCACAGCTTTTCTCTTGTCACTTTGTGGTTCTTTGTTTGTTTGGTGTTCTCACTAATGCCACATTCTCAGGCGCACAGGGACACTGACAGGGCGATTGCAGACCCCCCAGCGCGCTTGGGGTCCTGACACCTGGCACACCCAGCGTGCGCGTGGGAGGGACCCAGCCCCCAGCAGGGTAGGCTGATCTGGGTGCCCAGTGCCTGAGGGTGCAGACCGACCGCTCAGAAGGCAGGGAGCTTGCGGGAGGCTCAAGGTTCCCAGCTCGTGCTCCACTGTCCCATCGGACTTCCCTTAAAACACACAGATTTAAAGATAAATCAGAACTGGAAGAGGGCAACCAAAGAAGTTGAGAAGTAGGGTCCCCGTCTGGGCACGGACCGGATGTGACAGCACTGGTCGCCCGCCCAGGCAGCCAGTCCTACCCTGGCTCCTCCTTCTCGGTTGGAGGCCTCCTTCCTCCCTGAGCCAAGGTCTGCGTGCGCTGGGTCACATTTATCTTTTTTCCTCCTCCCCTCAGCTCCCCAGCCCACCACCACCAAGCTGGTTGAGATAAGCACAAGCAGCCACAAGGACATACAGGATGCCCTTCCGTGGGAGGTCGGCGAGTGCACCAGAGTGCATTCCACTTAATTACCAGGAGAAATTCTCTAGGATTGCTTTTGGTTCTATTCCCAGAACCAATTAGCCAGAACCTTTCATTTGGATGCAACGCGAAGATGCAAAAACAAATAACTGTGGTACTGTATTTTAACAGCTTAAACATCTCCGTTTGTGTAGTTTAAACAGATGAATAGCTTTCCAGAAATACACAGAAGAGCACTTCAGGGCCTGATGAATACATAACAATGACAGCTGCGAAGTCACAAAGGAAGTACCATTTAGGTGGCATTTGCTAGTAAGTTGTATTTTGGGAAAGAAAGAAAAAAGTTGTTAAAATCATGAAAGTCAAAGCCAAAATAGAAACCTCCCCATCTAATTTATTTTATGAATTAACAGCTGGATTGATTGTTTGGAATGTGATCTGGTTGGCACCAGCAAGGAGCAGATTATAATGTTTAATAAGGAAAGGCTTTGTCTTGGGATTTTTTTTTTTTTTTACTTTTCAAATAGAAATCATATACATGAGACCCTTTTACAATTGTGTGAATACAGCATTTGTTTTTTCTTTAATAAAGATATGTGTTAACAATTAGATCAATACATACACCTGAGTCATATTTAGAAAGGAGAATTTCTACAAATCGATAGATGAGTTTGCAATTTCAAGGAATGCACTTAAAAGCCGTGCTAAAAAATACAAAACTAATTTTCAAATATTTTCTTCAATTTTGAAGTTATTCAAAATAAGTTAACAAAGAAATTTCATGAACTTTGAATTCAAGCAAAGATTTAAAAAGTCAATTTTATTTCTTTTTTTATCTGTTTGTTCAAAGATGGTTTTTAAAAATTAGTTTAATTGCTTTTCCACCTGAACAGCCTAATCTTAACATGGGTGATTTTGAATTATGTGGATAACAGTGGAAACCTGATGATAGCAAACACTGCCTGAATTTATGCAGACCCATTGATCTGCAGATTAGTAGATTGATTGATCAGAGAAATGGCCTGTTTCTGAATGACACTCCAAACATTCATGTTTATTCCACCCCAAATAAAGACCCTCTGTAGTTCTGAAAGTGCTGGGAGACACTGTACTCTGGTTGGAAGATAACTGGACTGGATCGTTCCAGCTCTGAGGACATTTTTATTTAATTTGGGAAGAGTAAGCAACATCTGCTGCTGAAACAGCACTAATGACAGAAACCAGGGACACAGAATCAACCTGCCCAGTATTTATCTTAAATCCTCTCTTCTTCTTCCAAAATGCATCGTTTCTGTCGTCTCATCTTGACCTGTTTTATAAACCTCACAGTCCAATCTTAGTTTCTTTCTTACTGAAACCCTGAGTAAAAATCAGCTCATCTAACACACACAAGACAAAAACCCTGGGTTCTAAAACCTGTGCTCCTAACAACGTGACGATGTGACGAGAGTCAATGCCCAATTCGTGACACAGAGGGGCCAGCCACAGTCAGAAGTGAATGAACTCCTTTGTGCCCTTACGGTTCTGCCCCATTTTCCTACTCGACTGAAGCTGCTTCCTCCTCCCCCCTCTCCTCTCTGTCCCCTACTCCCACCCCTGTCCATCCCAAACCTCGAAAAGAGTTTTTACCAATTTGTTCATTTTGAGGACTTATCCAAATGGTCCTCAAAGTGGGCACAGGTAGTTTTATGGAAATCAGTTCCCAGATCCTCAGCATCTATATGGTTTTTTTTTTACCAAAACCATTTTACCTGAGAAAGAGCCTGTGGTCCAGGTGTTCTGCTGGCTTCCTGTTTCCAGCTCCCCTTTCATGGGCACCTTTCTCTCACCTAAAAATAAATAAAGGCTCGTCTATCAGGACTCACTGCAGCACACTGCCTTAGGGCTTAAAACCCTTTGAGGAGTCAGTACTGAAACCATGAATGATTTTAATGACTGGCTAACAAATCCTTCTGCAAGTGGCTTCTGATTCTTTTTTAAAAAGAGCTGATAAAGCATTAAAAATAATTTTTCATGATAGCTTACTATGTAACTCTGCTAGGACATATCTTGGAGAAGTGAATGACCATCCTATACCCAGACTCTTTCCATTAATTACCAGGTACTTATTTAGTGAACAAAATTTCTTAACATATCTACAAAAAGGACAAATATAATGAGAATTCGATCTGAACCTTGTTTTTTCAAACCATAAGTAATATCCATAAATACAAGAAATGACTCAAATGCCTTATCTATCTTATTAAGAAATGCAGTTCTAATATAATGTTATTTTTATATTTAGTAACTTAACATCTGTAGCATAATGATGTTGAGGACCTACTGAGTACTACTAATAATTATAATGATAACTTGATTCCAAAAGAAAATCCTTAAATACTTAGGATCTTGTGGTGAATTTATATGCATATTTTTGCTTCAAAAAATATTTAAAACTTTCAAGCTTAGAAAACACTAGGATAAAATTTCTGTCAGGGAACGGAATAGAAATATGATTTCAAAGAGATTAAGGGAAAAGGGGGGATGATATAAAATTCCCCCTATATTTGCCCATGTCTTTCTGATCACTATGGGATTTAGACTCTTTTGAATACATTAGTAATTATGTATCAATCTTATTTTATTTTTTTAAAGATCTTATTTACTTTATTTTTAGAGAGCAGAGAAGGGGGAGAAAGAGGGAGAGAAACATCAATGTGTGGTTGCCTCTCTTGCACCCCCCACTAGGGACCTAGTGCAACCCAGGCATTTTCCCTGACTGGGAATCCAACCGGCAACCCTTTGGTTCGCAGGCCAGTGCTCAATCCACTGAGCCACACCAGCCAAGGCTCAATTTTATTTTAAATAAAATAAAATTGGAAACTACTTCCTTGTCAACTACACAAACTTAAGTTGAAACTTTTTAGATATCAACCTAAACATGTGCAAAGAATATATAACTTTTGAAAAGTCTCTTTGAGGAGATACAAACAAAAAAGTTTGAAGACTACTGGTCTACCACATTCTACCATCTATACTTGTTACCTCCCCAGCATTATCATCCAGAATGTTCTGCTTTCAGCTATGGGGTGGTGGTCAAGAGCATATATGCTCTGGAGTCAGGAGGACCTATGCATTGAAACTGAGGCTAAGGTGAGACAGGCAAGGAGTCCAGGGTGCAAAACTTGAGACACTCCTGGGTTCATGCAACCGTCAACTTGCCTTTTTGCAAACCTGAGAGTTTGCCTCTAAATTTTGCCCTTTAGGAGCATCTCTTGCCTCACCCTGGAATTTTTCACTTATTACTGAGTGACCTCAGTAAGTTATTTAGCTTCTCTGAGCCTCAGTGTCCCCAATAATACATGAGGAAAATATACGGCTTTAGAGTTGCACCAGAGAACAGGCAGAGCACCTAGCGATAATCACTGAAAGACTTAAAGGGTTATCATTCCCAGATGTTTGATTTTAAAGGCCTTTAGGCAATATTTTTACACATGTGTACACATGCGCAGACACCCCCCCCATAGCCAGGGTAGCTGATAGGTGGGGGCTCCCCTCTTTTCTCCCTTCTCTCCTCCCCACTGCCCTCTCGCCTCTGCTTAGACTGGCCTGTGCCCTCTCTGTGCTCAGGACCATCTCTGTTTTTTAAAATAAACCTGAAAAGAACTTGGGCCTTGCCTTCCCTTTGCAATGAGCACAGAAATAAGCACTTCCTTTATTTTCACTTTTTTTGCACAGTACTTTAAACACAATATAATACAACCTGATAGCATAGTCTACAAAAAGTCATTATTAGTGAAAATACTAAAATGCGCAGGGAGAGTTGGTTTCCACAGGGGTGCAGCGGGTAATTTTGTGAGAAGCCTAGTGAAGATTTGGTAGGTCTCCTTTTCATCTCCTGCCTGTCTTAATCCATTCAGGCTGCCTTAACAAAGTACCACAGGCCAGGTGGCTTATAAACAATAGACATTTATCTCTCAATTCTGGAGGCTGGGAAGTCCAAGGCCAAAGCACCAGCAGACTCAGTGTCCGGTGAAAGCTGGCTGCTTCCTTGTCCATAGCCTGCATCTTCTTGCTGTCACCTCACATGGTGGAAGGGAGCAAGAGAGCTCTCTGGGGTCTCTTTTAGAAGGACACCAATCCCATCCATGTGGGCTGCACCCTCATGACGTAAACACCTCTCAAAGCCCCCACCTCCTACTCCCACCACATCAGGCCTTAGGTTTCAATGTGTAAATTCTGAGGGGACTCGAACTCGCAGACCATAGCAGTTCCCACTGTCACACTCTGCCTGCAGGCCCTGGTTCCTCCCTCAACATCCAGGTGCCGATGCTGAGGATTATTCAGGTCACAGTTCTGGGGCTGGACAGGAGGCACAGATGAGTGGACGCAATGCTCACCTGTGATTAGCTTAAGATTGAAAAGATATATTTGATTTCTTCTCCTTGTTGATTATTTTCCAGTCTCACAACACCAAAACTGATATTTTCATTTGTTTGCAGACAAACAGTAATACACTGAGTCATGCACAGACTTGCAGAGATACTAAATGTTCACCCAACCCTTCTGTGTCGGGTAATTTTATTCACTGAGATATTTATCCATCAACAAATATTTTGAAATGCCTGGTGTATGCCAGGCAACTGTGTGGGTGCAGAGGATACAGCAGAAACAAAGTAGAAAAAAAAAATCCGACTCTCAAGATTTTTTTCAGAGTGGGGTAAAGGAGATGTCTGTAATAAATTAAAACCCAAACCCTCAAGGTTTAGACAGCCAGGGAGAGCCCAGCCTCTCTCCTC
>PVJI01009858.1:0-63303 GCA_004026765.1 Micronycteris hirsuta | reverse complement strand
TAGCTCTAGGGGACATATCACTGAAGATGCTGCTGCGTGGAATGTCTGAGATTTTCCTACCGATGTTTTCCTCTAGAACTTTTATGGTGTCACGACTTACATTTAAGTCTTTTATCCACCTTGAATTTATTTTTGTGTATGGTGTAAGTTGGTGCTCTAGTTTCATTTTTTTGCATGTAGCCATCCAAGTTTCCCAACATTTTGCTGACTTTCAATTTGAGACAATAAGAGTCAAATGCCTTCCTTTTTAACTATGTTCAATCTCTCTTTAGAGAAAAATATGCAAAAAATTATAATACAAGGAGATACTTCTATCAGATTTAAAACCTCTGATGGCACAAATGGTTAATCTTTACATCACCTGTAATGGATCTTCAAATATTGCCCTGAATTACTCAATCTGTATTTTCAAGCTGAACTGTGAACCATCGGGGTGGCAAAAGAACAAGAACGTTAGTTCATTTGGGCTGACCTTTTGAAAAGTTTATACTTTTAAAAAAACAAACTTGTTTTTAAGGCAATAGAATATTTTCTTCAGATGAACTCCCATGGGGAAGAACAATAAATAAGATGCATCAAAGTGGAGTTACACATTTTTTATGACAGGCCAATAGTAAATATTTGAGGCTTTGCAGGCCACATGGTCTGTCTCAACTCTGCTGCTTTCAACAGTGTGAAAGCAGCCACAGATGATCATAAACCAGTGAGTGTGGTTATGTTCCAATAAAACTTTATTTATGAAAATATTTAACTTATCATTTTCATGTGTCACAAAATAGCATTCTTTTGATATTTTACCTATCCACTTAAAAATGAAAAACCCATTCCTCGTTCACCAGTCATATAAACATAGGCACAGAAGAGGGGACAGATCTGACCCAACAGTCTTAGTCTGACTCCTGTTCTAACTAAAGACTCGCACACTCTTGGGTGCTAACTGTTCTCTGGGAAGAGGATTGGGGAGTGGGAACGGGACCAAATTTCTTTCTACTCAAATTGTAATGCTGTGTCAGCACTGGCCCCAATGTCCACTCCTTTTCCAGTTCATATCACAGCTCACAAAATAACCAAATGGAGTATCTGTAACATAGATTTGGGGGTGGGGGTGGTGAGGGGTGGGGGTGACTAAACACAAGAAAAACAATGAATACTTTCTTTCCCATATACAGGGGTGGGCAAATTGGGTTACAGTTGTAATACAAATAAATAATATAATAATAAATAATAATACAAGAATATACTTGCGTTTCTCATACTCACAACTGTAAACCTACCTACCTTTGCCCCACACTGTATGTTTTGCACATCAACTAAGCACACACACTCAGTCTGAATCACCATCCTCTGGAACATCTGCTATTGTCTATTTCACAAAAATAGCATAACTGTTTATCCTGTATGATAGTGATAATGGTCAATCATGTCATTTCATACAGTAATTCTACCAGTAGTTTATTCTGCTTTTTTTCTTTTTCCAAATGTAAAACTTTAAAATTTTTGGCTGGTTTCACAAGCTTCTTGTCAAAGGCATGGCGTGACCATTTGTGCTCTACAACTGTGAATGGTGCCTTAGTAGTTCCGGGTCCTTCCTCATCTTTAGTGACAGAATTCACCACTTTCATCCTAGAAAGCACTGTTTTACAGTTCTGGAAAACTCTGGCTCGCCAAGGACCATCCCTTGCTTTGTTTCATGGCTTTAGTGTAACTATTTGACAAAATTTCAGAGTAGACAACCTCTGGAGACTAGGGATGGAGGTACTGCAGGTCCAACAAAATGTAGTTCCAGTCATCATCGCATTTCATACTAGCACTTCTGCCTTTCTGCCTTCAATGCGAACCCTATCATTTTCTAACATATAAACTTGGACTGTGTGGACACGAAAGCTCTATTCGTTGCATTTATGATGTATTCTGAGTTGTAGCATTTTACTGTTTTATTTCTACTTTTCTGCTTTTGAGCCAGAGAAAATTCAGAATTTAACCAATGACAACACAAAGGAAAAACAAACAACCCTTGTTTTTTAAACTGGACATCGGTCAAGATGAACTGACCAAGACAGACCTCGTAGCACATGAGCAACTTTTAAGAACACAAAGGGATTTTTGGTAAAATTACTATTTTTTTATTATTTTTAAAATACATTTGGGGAGTAAAATTACTATCACTTTCCCCCTGAAACTACTAGATAACCTGTGTATGACTTGACAGATCTCAGAAAACCACATCATGGCAAGTGGTTCTTAAAGTTTTTGGTCTCCAGGCCTCTGTATGGTCTTATAAATTACTAAGAACCCCAAAGACCTTTTGTTCATGTGGCTGTCGATATTTATTATAGTAAAACCTCAAAAAAAAAAAAAGAGTTAAAAAGTTATTTATTTACAGTAACAATAAACCCAGATACAGGGGTGGGGAAAAGTAGGTTTACAGTTGTTCATATGGAAAATAGTACAATGATCAATAAATAATAATACAAGAAAGAACTGTTTTGGGTACTCACAACTGTAAACCTACTTTTGCCAACACCGATATTAATGTAAATAATTTTAACAAAAAATACTTTTTTCCCAAAATTAAAAAAAAAGAATTGAGAAGAGTAGATTGTTTTCTATTTTTGCAAATCTCTTTACTGTCTGGCTTAATAGGAGATAGCTGGATTCTTATATTTGCTTCTGCATTCAATCTGTCGCAATTTATTGTCTTAGAAGAAAATCAAGTCTTGAACAGATAGTTTGAAAGTTAGTATTTTAATAGTCTTTTCTGATAACTGTATTATCAAAGAATAGCCATAACAAAACAATAATAGTTTTGAGTTTTGAAAAACGTTAATTTTAATGTGGAATATGAAACCATATTGATGAGCTTTTCATACTCTGTACATACACAGGAGAATAAGAGAGAAAAAGGCAGATAATATTTTAGTGTTAAAACCTGATCACCTGCCTGGCTGGCGTAGCTCAATGGATTGAGCGCGGGCTGGGAACCAGAGGGTCCCGGTTCAATTCCCGGTTGGGGCACATGCCTGGGTTGCGGGCCAGGTCCCCAGTGACGGCCATGTGAGAGGCAACCATACATTGCTCTTTCTCTCTCCCTTCTCCTCTCTCTGAAAATAAATAAATAAAATCTTAAAAAGAAAAAAAAGAAAAAAAACCTGATCACGCAATATAAAATAATTTATTTTTATTTTACAGCAAGGTGAGACTCCCTATTGCAACAGCCTGATCACTATATTTGAAGGTTTTCAGCTATTAGGCATATAAACGAATATGCAGAAATTTCTATGTTTCATATAGTGAGCATTATTATAGGTTGATGGCAGCTTTAGAAAGGGACTTTTTTTGTGGAGTGTAAGGCGGAATAGGTGGTGATAGGTAATTTTCTATATTATAATTTTTCCCTCGGTTCAAGCAAAATACAACCACAAATGTTTCAGTTAAGTTGTTTTCTTGAAGAGAAATGATCAGCACTTGAACTCAAAGTATAATTTTGTAGTACTGGACAATGTTACTGCTGCCAAAAGAAATAGGAAGAACCTTAGACACAGCATGTGGGAGCTTCTCCTCAGGAAATCCCTGCGGTAAATGATTCCTGTAAATTTCAGCTGACAGAAAACACACATTATAGTATCAGAAAGAATTTTGCTAAATGAATGATAGCCAAGATTTTTTGGTCGTGCTAAGATTGTTCTGATGGTTGAAACATTTTTTTGTAAGAAAAATAAACAAAAATAGTCAAGAAACCCCAACACTTTTGCTGAACAAGCATTTCAAGAAAACGACTCATTTAAATGCTAGACTATCTGTACTTCTTGCCCCCATTGAAGATAACAGACCCTACACTAATGGATATACGAAGTCTGAACCACTCTAATGCATTGTTTATTTTCTACATGATTTATGGTATATACTGCAGAAGGGCCAATGCCTTTATTGCTGGTTTACATTTAAGGAAGATTAACTGGTGTAGAAATGGAAGTGATGGGTAAATGCTTTTATGATTAGGCTCTCTCTTCTAAACTGCTTTAAACCCTTACAGATAGAGCAATTTGTAACCTTTCAGGTTCTAGCTCAAGGAGGGAAAAATAGGCCAAACATGGAAGAATTGGGTGGCCCATTCAATAACAAACAATCACTAAATTTTCTTTGTGCCAGGCAATACCTAGGCACAGGGGAGAGAACAAAACAGGTGAGGTCCTTGCTGAAAAGTTTCATTCTATGATTCTTCCAGTAAGACTATGGTATAGCAGGCTTTCAACAGTACCAACGAAGATACCGAGTGATCTGATACTTTCCAGGTAGGCCACTATGTTTCAGGAAAATCCTGCCTTGGTCTAAGCTTTGGGTACAACATTAGAATGCTATGGGATTCTTAAACTTCTTAGGGCGCTAAAACGAAACTCATGATGTTCTCTGAAAGACAAGATAAAAAAAATGGTATGTTAAAATACAGAATTCTGTGCTAAATCAAATGCCATATCATCCAGTGCAATCAACCAAATTCAGCACATTTTAATTCTAAAGATCAAATTACCCAGTTTCTTCAACAAATAAATGATACAATAAAGTTGGAGAAGGCAGAGAAAACTTTAAAGACTAAAGGGACATATCACCCAAATGTGACATATGGATTTTGTTTGGATGCTGGTTTGAACAATTATTAAGAAGAAATACTTTGAGATACTTGAGGAAATCCAAACACAGTCAAGGTATCAGATGATATTAGGGAATTACTACTCATTTTATTAGGTAATGGTGTTTTTAAACAAAGAGTATTTAACTGTTAGAAATGTATACGGAAGTATTACAGGTGAAATTAGGTAATGTCTGGGATTTGCTTTAAAATGCTCCAAGAAAAGAGGTGAGGGTGAAAGAGGAATGGATAAACCTTTTGGCAAAATTGTAAAGTTTCTAAAGCTGGGTGAGGGCACCTGGAGCTTTCACTGTATTATTCTCTCTTTTATGTATAATTTTTAAAGTCCATTACAAAGTTTTAAAAAACCAGACATTAGGTTTTCCTAGTCTGGCATAAAAGATATAAGAAAATAATATGGCAGAAAAACATAAAATTTAGAAAATTAAACTTTTTACTTTAATCTGGGAAAAAGATAAGCTTATTAAACTTTTGAATACTCGAGCCTTTAAAAACTTCCATATAATGGTAGTGGTACTTTGAATACCTGCTAAAGAGAATATGGCAAAAAGCAAATGTTAATTTAGTAACATCTTTAAATGAATTTGTGAGTGAATCACAAAAGCATCAGCTACTGTAACATGTACACATGATGTTTTATGTATTTATAAAAAATATTCAGATAATATTGGGCAAATAGTTGGATTTGCAAACTTCCTGCAACAATGCCCAGGCCGCTCAATACTCCAACTGAGGACAAAAAATGTATAAGTAACAAGATTGCAAGTTAGTAGGCTCAGTGAAAGTACAAATAAATGGCTATTACCTGTCAATGTCAATCATTCATATTGACCTTCCATGTACTAATGTGAAGTTTGTGAAATTAAGTAATTCTCAATTTATGTGATTTTTGGAGCCACGCCCTCCCCCCATCCCCAGGTTGGTATCACAGTATCTGTATTTTCATTTTTTATCTTCTATTTATATTGCATTTTTTCCATTACCATTTATCCCCCCACACCCTCTTTCACCTCCACCAAATCCTCTACCCCTGGAACCATGTTTTAAAAATACCATTAAGCAAGCCAGTTCAAAAAAAAAAAAAAAATCAACAAAAAACCAGTGTGGTCCTACAGAGCAGTAGCTCTCAATCAAAGATTTTTTGTCCTTATCCCTGAACGTGGACATTTGGCAATGTCTGAAGATGTTTTGGTGGTTGTCACTGGGGAGGGGAGCAGTGTTAATGGCATCTAGTAGGCAGAGGCCACAGACGTTGGTCAACACCCTACATGCACAGGGCCCGCCCCACGAGTTACCCACCTCAAACTGCCTGCAGTGCAGAGGTTCAGGAACCTGGTTTAGAGTGTAAGGAATTATAGATTGAAAAAATTCACAAAAAGTAGTTCAGGAGCTGCCTTCATTATTTATTTCTTATTTTAGGAAAATGATAGATTCAAAAAGCAAAAAAACAGATTGAGCGCGGGCTGGGAACCAGAGGGTCCCGGTTCGATTCCCAGTCAGGGCACATGCCTGGGTTGCGGTCCAGGTCCCCAGTGAGGGCCATGTGAGAGGCAACCATACATTGCTCTTTCTCCCTCTCTGCTCTTCTCTCTAAAAATAAATAAATAAAATCTTAAAAAAAAATGGTAGACATACACAAGCTATTACCATTACCTTTAAAAAAAAAAAAAGCAAAAAAACAAAACCAAACCCCAAAACCAACCAAAATGAAAATTAATTATTTTTTTCATGATACAATCTAAGAACTCAACAGGCTAAGAATAAAATGAGTTAACTTCAAAATAACTGCATCAAAGTTAATACATTAATTTTTTTTTTTTTTTAGATTTTATTTATTTATTTTAGAGAGAGGGGAAGGGAGGAAGACAGAGAGGGAGAGAAACAGCAATGTATGGTTGCCTCTCACATGGCCCTCACTGGGGACCTGGCCCGCAACCCAGGCATGTGCCCTGACTAGGAATGACCCTCTTGTTCCCAGCCCGCATTTAATCCACTGAGCTACACCAGCCAGGGCATAATACATTAAAATTTTAACCAGCCACTGACACTATATAAAACCAAAATAATTACAGAACTTAGTCTTATTTGGAAATTATGTCTAGATGAATTTCATGTTTATTTTACTGAGCTGCAGTTTTCAAATAACACAATGTCCTTATTAAAAGATTTCTGTTGGGGCCTCAACATAAGAGAAGAAACCAGCAAAGCCAGATATCTAAACAGCGCTAGCTCTTCAACAAATGGCACATTACCGAGTGGTTTCCTTTGGCTATGGGCACCAATGCCGTAGGCCCACAACTAAACACCTACATCAGGCTAAGTAACACAGCTATCAGAACTCCAGATATTCTTTTCATCCTAACCCTGATGCACCCTCCGGGCTTTCTCCTTTTCCTTCCCAGAAGGAAAGCCACTCTCAGAGCTGTACACCCTTTCAGAAAAGCAATTTGTGTAGTCTGTAATAACTCCTGGCCAAATTCTGATTCTGGTTTCTCACAAAGTATCCGCTCAGTGTTCTAGATGTCAATGACTCAGTGCTAACAGCATTCCACTGGAAAAAACCATCTGGCTAGAAAAAGGGAAACTTAAGAGGCAATCCTCATTTGTTCCTATGTCACTAATCAAATATTTATCGAGCACCTACTATATGTTAGGCACTAGAGTTATAGTATTTTTCTGCCAATAACTTTTCCCTGGCAATATTCAAGAAAAAGTTAACTTTTTTCTACTTACAAAAGGAAACTAAGTTCAACTGCACAACTTCACAGTTTTTTTTAATTTTCATTGTTGTTATTTTGAAGTTAAAAATTCAAACAGTACAAAAAGATATAAAAAGCAAACTAACTTTCTTTATCCTACCTCTGATACTTTCTCCCTCTCCCCAAAAGTAATAAACATTCTTTAGTTTGTGAATCCTCCTCCCTCCACCCCCCGCCCAGTTCAATATCCATTTATGATTAAAAGTGGTTGGCAATAGATGGGCCAAGATGACTCCTAGATTTCTGGTTGAACAATTAGGTGGTACTCTTAACTGAAATATAAAATAATGGCAGAGCAACAAATCTACAAGGAAGGTGGTGAGTTAGAGGTGCCTGTGAAATACTCAAATGTGAATGACTGAGACCTAAAGTATCTGGAGATCAGGACAGTGACCGAGTTTGAATGCATAGATTTGAGTTTTTAGAAAACAGCCATGGTGGCAAACCTATATGGGTAGCGTATAGGTATGGAAACATGGAGTAGATGAATTCAGCTAGAGATGATACATAGTGAGAGAAGACGAGAGGGCCCTAAGAGATCAATATTTTGGAAAAGAGTCGTGTAAAAGCTGGCAAATTGTAAAAGTAACAGTAAAAATACTTAACATTTGTTGAGCTGCTTATATGCTAGGCATTACATTAAGCATGCTTTATAATACCCAATTTACTCTCACAAACTTCTGAAGAGTACTATTACTAAACTTCTAAATAGTACCAAGTACTATTACTCCTATTTCAGACAGACACTGGGGCCTATAGAGGTTAAACAACTCGGCCAAGGTTACCCAGCAGAACGTGAATGTCGCTGATCTGAGTCCAAAGCCTACACCCTTAACCAAAACGCAAAATCGCCTCTCTGAGGAAAAAGGCAGTCCAGAAGGAACAACCAATCTTTTCTCGCAAGTTCATCTGACTGTTTTAAAATATTGGTTATTATTCAGGCATGGTAAGGCCAACAGATTAGCAGACAACTGCCATTAAAAAGCTAGTTTGTTATACTGAAGAAGAGCATACCAAGATACTTCTAGAATCACTCCCCTTGCACTCGTGGCTTTAAGTTGTATAGAACTAGTTCCTTGAATCTAGAAACACAAATCTGAACTTTTTTTTCTGTGAATATATTTTTAAGAGTGGCAACTCCTCCAAACCTTCATTGAGCTGGTATTCTTATGATCTACAGGCACCATGATTTTTCTGCTGACTCATCCTTAAGAGAGTTCTGTACTAGCCTAAGACCCGGGGTTAACAAAGTAGCAGTTAGGAAGAATTCAGGCAGAAACCAGAGGAAAACTTCAGGTATAAAATGCAAAGAAAAAAAACAATCAAAAGGCAATAGATCAATTTAGAAATCTAGATACTAAGGGTGATAGAGCCATCGCAGGCACCAACATGTACAAGATCGCAACAAAATAAAGCAAGTATTCCAGTGCTGCAATTTCCCACAGGCTATATGGGGTTCATAAGTAGTGGGCATCTGGAAATGGCCCATGACCTGTTCCCCCTCTGCCCATTTCTTAGGTTGCAGCAGTGTTTACCTCCGGGTTGAAGATGTCAGTGGAGGCTGTTAATTCTCTTTGATACTACCCAGAATTGTGCACTTTTTTCTCACAAGAGGATGATCAGTGTAGGTTCTCATCTCTTTGGTTGACTCTTTCCTCACCAAATCCTCCCCAATCAACAGCAGCACCAAATATTTACTGAGTACCCATACTGTGCCAGGCACTGCTCTAAGCATTTTTATACAGACTAACTCGTCTCATCTTTACAATAAACTTATGAGCCAGAACTCAGTTAAGAGGAAACTAAGGCATAGAGAGGCCAAGTAATTTGTCCCAGGTCATGTACATAAATGATAGAGACAGGATTTGAACCTAGGCAGCTGAGCAAGAGCCAAGAATAACAATTTATTCTGTTACATTGCAAATAACTTAGAGTTTAAAAAAAAATCAACTTGGTCTAATATAGTATTTTGTATAATTT
This sequence comes from Micronycteris hirsuta, assembly GCA_004026765.1. Lineage (NCBI taxonomy): Eukaryota > Metazoa > Chordata > Mammalia > Chiroptera > Phyllostomidae > Micronycteris > Micronycteris hirsuta. Next base: position 53,916 of record PVJI01009858.1, on the reverse strand, counting down.
GTATATTTTTTTAAACCAGAAGCTGGACTTGTAATTTTAAAATTATTTAACAGATTAAGTTAGAAAATTCACATCAACCCATGTCTTCTAATAATATCTACATTTAATCCCAATCACTTCTGCTTCAGATGAGCTATAATCCATATGCATTTGCCTCAGATTACACAAACCTAGAAACTGGCTGCAGAGAATCTTGGGACTATAAAAACAATAGTACTCTGTTCTTATCCAGTTTATCAGGTTTTTAAAATAACTGTTATGACACTGAAGAGAGAATATGGCCAACATATGATAAAACTGATTTCTTTAATTTACAATAACCCCATATAAGACAGTAAGAAAAATATTTAAAAAATTGCAAAATGGGCAAAGGACATAAATAGGCAGTTCAAAGAAAATAACCATACAAATGGTAAATACAAATAAAAATATGTTAGACTTTACTCTTAACTGAGAATATGCAAATTAAAGATACTTTTTATCTGGTAGTTGGCGATAATTAAGAAGTTTGATCATATTTAATGTTGTCAAGGGTATGAGGAAACAGATACTTCATATACTACTAGTGGAAGTATATCTATAAAAATATAATGTATATTTATACATTTGCCCATGACCATGTAGCAATCCCACTAGGCATCTGATCTATGGCTGTAACTATAAAAGTATGCTAAATGTACAAATGAAAATACTGACTCCTATATTTTAACAACCCATTCACATTTTCAAAGGTCAAATTATGCAACATTTCTAAGTGTATTACATGTATATATTTGCAAATATGTACATATGAATATAATTGCATTGAAAATGATCTGGAAGAAAACTGATTACAGTGGTTACTTATGAGGAGAAAAGTGGAACTGGGGAAGAAAAGGGAGATAAAGGGAAAGCTGATGCTCTTCCTGTATTTGACTTTTTGACAATGAGAATATATTCATGTGTTATATACATGGAAAAACATACCCAGCATAGGGCCTGATAAAAAAGGTGGTGAGCCCTGGCCAGGTAGTTCAGTTGGTTACAGCATCATCCTAATACGCCAAGGTTGTGGGTTCCATCCTGGTCGGAGGTCAGGGCACAAACAAGAATCAACCAATGAATGCATAAGTAAGTAGAAAAACAAATTCATCTCTCTCAAGTAAATTAAAAAATAAAAAAAGGTGTTCAATTGTTAGTTTAGCAAATGAATTAGAATGATCCTGTATACTTTTCTATATCAAAACTAATTCACAGTTCCTTGATTTAAAATGTCAGTACTATATCAAAGCCACACACTACGCTAACTACTGTCAGTAACCAGATGACATTTGATCTGTGCAAGTCTGTATTAAACACAAAAAGAATTAGAATGCTACAGATAACTACTAACAGAAGGAGCAGAAGGCAAGAAGTATTGGCACAGAAACCTGAAATTGTGTAATGCAGAATAATTTAGTTAATGAAGACCTCACATCTATACAAATCTGTGCTTCTAATTTAGAAGCATTTGATTTCTATTCTCTTATTAACAGAATATCAAATTACTCACATTGACTTTTATTTAAATATTTGTTCAAATTTTTAATTCCTTCAGAAAAAAGTAGTATACCGAGAGTTACATATTCTTAAAGTTTCCACCATTCCAGCAGAAACTCTAAATTTTTAAAAAATACAAAACAAAGGAAAAAGATATCTGTAATTAATTTGTAATTAGATTGATGGGGAATATTTGCCTGGAAACAATTATTTATTAGCTGCTAAAAATATTTTCTAAATATTTTATCTTTGACTATAGCTTAAGGCTATAGGTCTAAATGTAATTATCACATATAGAACAGCATTTTTGAAAAAATGATTGAAAAGGATGAACTCCTGTTGTCAATTGCTACTACTTCCTTATTTCTTTCTAGGCTAGTTACAGAACACCACAAAATAAGCTGATAAGGAAGACTGTCATTACCAAACTATACAAGGTAGCTATTTTCTCTATTTTTAAGGAAGAAGATTTTGGTATATAAGGAGCTAAAATTGTCATAATTAACAAAACCCTACAAAGGAAAATAAATTTTCCCATTACTATTGCCAATACACTGTTTCTATGTGCTTTTCACTGACCTTTAATCAGTATGCAATCAGAAAGTATAATTTGAAAATAACCACTTATTGTTTTCTACCCTCCCCACCTTAAACCTTAAATAATACCACAGAATAATACCTTGCAACATTCAAGATATTGTAAACTAATAGGAAATACTTTTTGAAGTTTATACATTTCAACATAATTTCTAAATAACTTCTAACTAATTATTTCCAAAGCCCCAAATCCAAGCATTACTTTAACCGTTCTTCAGCATCAGCAAAGTAAATCTAATCATAGAATTCAAAAAGATTAAGTAGGTTAAAAGGGTCCATAAAAATTAGTCTAATTAATTAAGCTACTCACAGATAGCATAGTTATAATTGCTCCAATTGACCTGGATGAAAAATTTACTGCCTCTTGCCCATGTTCTTTTGATCCATACACTTCTTCCTTCGATGGTTCCCACTTGTTTCTCCAGAACTACACTACAAAATGGCCACGGAACTGGAGGGCGTGTCTCCATCATTACTAAGCATTTTCCTATCAGAAGCAGCTCTTGGAAAAACCTGAACATGATTTCTTCAGTGCCACTCAGTATTACTTGGTAACTGCAGAAGAAGTAATAGGGAGAGTGGGGTTTTAAAATGCCTTTAAGAAGATACTGCCTAATATTTGTGTTACTTAAAAGTTTTTTAAAGCCAACAGCAGGTATGACATATAATTTATAAATTTTCCTGACTGCAGGTTTCTGATATTTTCCAACAGAAATGCACCTCATCCAATTAATATGACATGGAATGTTATAAACAACAAAAAGTTTTAAAAAGAGTAATTTAAAGTTTTTTCTATATAATAGTTCAAGCACACATAAGTACAATAATACATAGTCCAAAACAAAACATACCCATCAAAAGAAAGACGAAGAGATGGCAAAGGGAGGAAGCTGACTTACACAGATTATACACTGAACTAACTAAAAACAAAGAGCAGTTACTTGGTCTTAACTAAGGGAAGAGAAGACAGCAATGGTAGATTGAGCTCTCCCTACCAATATTTGTTTAATCAACTGGCACATATCAGGCACTTATTGAATGTAGAGCAAAAAAAAGGTGAAGAATTAAAACTATCATTTTTAAGTGCTTTAGGAAAAAAAATAAAGCCAGGTCAGACACATTGGCGAAATTTTTGGTGTGAGAGGAGCATGTAATAAACATTAAAAAGAGGCTTGGATATAAGTAGATCACATCCAACCTTATTTTTGTTTCGCTTATCAATAATACTAGTACTACTAATAATGTGGAAACAGAATTTGTGATTATGTTAAGAGATAATGGGGAGATCTTTCTCTCAAAATGATTTATTCCTTTCATCAGAAAGGGAGAATCTGTAAGTAAAACAAAAAGGACAGGGCAAGATAGATGCACACTTAAGTAGAAAATCCATTTTTATTTATTTATTTCTTTTACTTATTTATTTTTAGAGAGAGGGGAAGGGAGGGAGAAAGAGAGGGAGAGAAACATGGATGTGTGAGAGATACATCAATTGGTTGACTCTTGCACACCCCCAACTGGGGACCTGACCCATCACCCAGGCATGTACTCTGATTGGGAATCGAACTGGCAACCTTTCAGTCCACAGGCCGGCACTCAATCCACTGAGCCATACCATCCGGGGTGAAAATCCACTTTAATAAAGGAGCTATAGACATATGGGATTGCCTTGGCCAGGTGGCTCAGTTGGTTGGAGCATCATCCATGTACCAAAACATTGTGGTTTCCATCCCTGGTTGAGGTGCTTATGAGAGGCAACCAATCATTGTTTCCCTCTCACACTGATGTCTCTCTTTTTCTCTGTCTATCTGTCTGTCTCTCTCTCTCTAAAATCAATACAAAAACATATCCCAAGTGAGAATTAAAATAAGACATATGGGATTAATGGTTATGGATTAATCAGCAAAATCCCAACATTAAGATATAGGTGGCCAGATTCTGTCAGCTAAAAAAATGACAACATGAATTTAAAAATAAAGGATGTCCACAAATTTATTACTTCAAATAAAGATTACTAGGCATTTTGATCCGCTGTAGTGGGAATAACAAGTCTCAGTAGCTACATAAGCAATAACCTAAAGATCTAGAGGCAATGAAGCCAGTACACAGTCTAACACTGTGCCACTGTAGAGTACACTGAGTTGGGGTCTGTTCTCCTAAATCCTTAAGGCGTGATGTGCTCCTGGAAACTCGGGGAACAAACCCCTGGTACAGAATCAGAAAAACTAAAATTGAGTCAGGGTTTCTGATCTAAAAACATAATAAAAATGAGCAGAATTTCTCCCTGTAATTCCTAATTAATGGGAGCCTCTAAGGACCTACTCTCACTCAACTTACCAAATTTGAAAATAATTTCATACTAAATGATGATCTGGTATAACTCCTTCATATAAGAAATGGGAAGCTAACTTTAAAGAAATAAAATGATTCATTCAAGATGTCACTGCTAATTAATGTCATTCTTGACTACTACTCCAGTCTCTTTTCCACAAACCTCTTAAAAAATGAAACTAATATAACTAATAACGTACCAGATAAAATGTTAAACTGTATACTGGAACTTTGAGAATACATTGTTCCCTCTCCGCTCCCTCCCCTACACACAACACAGCGCCACAACACGGTGATGTGGGTTGCCCTGCCCTGGCAAATACCTAAGGCTTTGCCCCTTACAATGTAGCAGGTACGCCGAAACAAAGAAATATGGCCCAAATGAAAGAATAGATCAAAACTCCTGAAAAAGAACTAAGCGATGAAGAGACAGCCACCCTACCAGATGCAGAGTTCAAAACACTGGTAATCAGGATGCTCACAGAAATGACTGAGTATGGCTGCAAAATAGAGGAAGAAGTGAAGGCTATGCAAAGTGAAATAAAGAAAAATATACAGGGAACCAACAGTGAAGGGAAGGAAACTGGAACTCAAATCAATGATCTGGAACAGAAGAAATAAACATTCAACTGGAAAAGAATGAAGAAACAACAATTCAAAAAAAATAAAAATGAGGAGAGGCTTAGGAACCTCTGGGACAACTTTAAAAATGTTCTAATGTCCGAATCATAGGGGTGCCAGAAGGAGAAGAACAAGAGCAAGAAGTGGAAAACTTATTTGAACAAATAACAAAGGAAAACTTCCCCAATCTGCAAAGGAAAGACATACAAGTCCATGAAGCTCGGAGTCCCAAAGAAGCTGGACCCAAAGAGGAGCACACCAAGATACATCACAATTAAAATGCAAGATGAAAGAGAAGGAGAGAATCTTAAAAGCAGCAAGAGAAAAGGAGACAGTTACCTACAAAGGAATTCCCATAACACTAGCAGCTGATTTCTCAAAAGAAACCTTGCAGGCAAGAAGGGGCTGGAAAGAAGTATTCGAAGTCATGAGAGGCAAGGACCTACATCCAAGAATACTCTACCCAGCAAAGCTATCGTTTAGAATGGAAGGGCAGATAAAGAGCTTCCCAGATAAGGTCAAGTTAAAGGAGTTCATTATCACCAAGCCCTTATTATATGAAATGTTAAAGGGACTTACCTAGGAAAGGGAAGAAGATAAAAAATATGAACAGTAAAGTGACAACAAACTCACAACTATCAACAACTGAACCTAAAAAAAGCAAAAAAAAAAAGCAAAAATAGAACCTAAGCACACAATTGGAACAGGAACAGATTCACAGAAATGGAGATCACAAGGAGGGTTATCAGTGGGGAGGAGAAGGGAGAAGGGTGGAAAAGGTGCAGGGAGTAAGAAGCATAAATGGTAGGTAGAAAACAGATAGGGAGAAGTTAAGAATAGTATAGGAAATGGAAAAGCCAAAGAACTTATATGTATGACCCATGGACATATAAGGGGTGGAGAGAATGCTGAAGAGGGGTACAGGTAAGAGGGGGATACAGGAGAGAAAAAAATGGGACAACTATAGTAGCATAGTCAATAAGATATATTTTTAAAAATCCTACAAAGGAGGAAGATGGTGCCAAAACCAAAGAAAGAAGCCCCTGTTGTTCCCAAAGCCAAAGCCAGAGCCAAAGCAAAGGATCTGAAGGCAAAGAACTTGCGTTCATCGTGGATGTCAAAGCCAACAAGCACCAGATCAAACAGGCTGTGAAGAAGCTCTAAGTCTAAGACATTGACATGGCCAAGGTCAACACCCTGATCAGGCCTGATGCAGAGAGGAAGGCAAATGTCTACTGGCTCCTGCCTATGATGCTTTGGATGTTGTCAACAAAATTGGGATCATGTAAACTGAGTCCATCTGGCTAATTATAAATATAAAAATTTTACATACATCCATACAAAGATAGAAGAATCTCTCGAGAGGATTTTTTTAGCAAAACAACTTTTAATGTGGGAGACTATATGAGAGCCATCTCCCCTTTATTTGACTGATTAAGTGTAGGGGGTGTGGAGCTAAACTTGAACACATTGCCAACAAAGGGTTAACATTTCATAATTTACTGAGAAGTATGAAGAATGGAGGGACGGAGATCAAGATAAGCAGGGGAAAAATTAGCTTTCCCAGTCATGAACAAAGGAAAAGAGAGTGGATTTTAACAAACACCAAAGAGCTCAACTCTAAGAAAATATGATTACCAAGGACAGAGATTTGAGAGTAAAAGGTCAGTTGAGGACAACGCTGTCTCTATAATGAAGTTACAAAGAAACAGTTTAGATACACTACTAATCATGCAAAGAGGTCCTTCAGATAAAAAGTTCTTATTTTCAGGTACTCTTCCCTCCAGGAGTAGCAGGACTCAAGACAGGATAGAGGACTCAATGTTTCTGCATTAATGTATAATGAAAAAATCTGAAAGCTGGGAAACAGCAACATCAGAACTGTAACATCTAAGGCAGTGTTTTTCAACTGGTATGTGGCAAGAATTTTTAAAACATGCAAAACCTGACTATTTAGTCAGGGGCACTGACCTCTTTTCCCTTAGACTGCCAAATAAAAAAATGATACCAGCCAACGCAACAATAGCCATCTGGTGTGAATGAATCAAAATTATACCTATTGTTTTTGGTGTACTGCAAATTTTTGTAATTACTTTATGTGTCATGAATTGGAAAAGGTTGAAAATCACTGGTCTAAGGTAACTAGAGAGTTCTTACTCTCAAGCATTTTAATTAGAGATCACAATAACAGTAAAATGACAATATTGGTATTTCAGTATTTATTTTGCTTAATACCCATGTTAAATAGGGTATCAATCATTTTCTAAAATTTTCCCTGTTGCTGTTCAGCCTAATAGGTCCAAGTCTGAGGTTACACTGTCTCTCCCACTTCAGCCTCTTGGAGAACTCAAGCTCTGAGATAATGTTGTTAACTTCGAAGGTTTTTATAGGGAACTAGCCCTGATGAAATGAAGACTGTCAGATTCTAAGGTCAAGGACTGGGAATTGGACATGGGGACCTCACTCTTCCTTCTCTTTCTTAATTCCTCTGCTACACCGTCCTTCAGTGCACTTCTAGTCCTCCCAGACGAGGAGGACTCAAAAGTGACCTCTGGAAGGAGAATACGAAAGACCAAAATTAGAAGAAAAGATAGTAGAATTAAGTAATAATCCATGAAATTGATATTAAAACAAGATAGTTCAAAATAATTTTAAATAGGAAAAGAACGTGGTTGGAATACTTTTCAAAACTTTACTTGATTTAAAATTTTTAATTTTAATGCAGCATATAACTCTCTGAACCTTAAGACATAAATCATTCTGACTCTGAAAAATCATTACAGTAACAGTATTATATCAAATATGAAAAAATAATCCCAGTTACATTTTCTTAGTGGAGGAGAGTTTAGGTCCTACGATGAATATGGTGGCCTGATTTGTTCAATCTCTGTTCTACCTTCCTCCCTTCTAGTGTGCCCCTTGTATTAAAGAAATGGGGAAGCTAAATGAGGCATTTCCCTAATTATATTGCAGCTGGGGTTCTAGATACACAATGGGATCCTCCAAGTAGGTACACCTGTGAGTGGTTTAGTGGGTGGAAAAATGCAGAGGTTCACTTCTTGCTGCTTTGCGGGACCCCCACCCCGCTTTTTGCTGTTAAAGCTGTGGAGGCAAGACATTGCTAAAGCAGTATTCCATAATGTATTCTTCAGCTTCCTGGCCATGCAGAAGCAGTTGTGGTAGAGACAGTGGCCACATTCTGAGTTCTAGTACCGTTGTATCAGCTTTGTATGTTACTGAGAGCCAGGTGTGGCGCTGGCTTCCTGATTCTTGGATTGTAGCTGTGATGGTGATCGTGTGTTCTTGGTTTCATGAGCCTAACAACTCTGATAGAGCTTGACCCACTAGAACTTCCAACAATATTCTAACTATTTTCCTGTGTTAAATCGTTTCCTAGTTATAGGAGAGGGGTTTCTGTTTTCTGCACTAGGATCTGTGACTGGTACAGTACTTGGTATCTAGCAGGGCTGATTAAACAGAAACTGAAATATGCTGCACTGGCTTAGTACTTGAGCAATGAACGACAAGGAAACATACCGCAGGCTAGAAATCTGTTGACCCACTATAGCCAAACCACAAAACTTTTGATAGAATTATTGCCACAGTACTGTAATGCCTTGGAAGACAGACCATGCTTTCAGATCTACAAAAAAGGCTCTGCCTGTGACATGAAGTTCAAGTTGACTAAAAGGAGTTATGGGGAGGGAGGATGGTATTTCCATGGCTGGAAATGTCAAAAGGCAGGAGAGAAGACAGTGGCCTCAAGCCATTCCCATGACCCTCCCCAAAATAAGATATCAGCCTAGCTGCTAAGATACGATAAGGGGTGGTACCTCTTCACTGAAACCTCTTACTGTTGCCATTAAGTTGACTGAGGAAGAAAAGATCCAAAACAGCCAATGAATAATCTACAGACTTCAGATTTAAGAACTAAAGTACAATGGGTTCTTTAACTACGGTTACTTGTGTATGAAACTACCTAAAAGCAAACAGGCTGGAAACCTACTACAGTTCAGGAAACTATACAGCCAAGGAAACCAAAATCCTACAAATACCTACGATTATTCAACCTTTAAAGCAGTGATTTTCAAACCTTTTTCATTTCATGGCACACGTAAACTAATTACTAAACTTGTGCAGCACACCAAAAATATATATATATATTGCTGATCTGAAAAAAATATTGGTACAATTTTGATTTATTCACACAGGATGGCTATTGTTATGTTGGCTGTTGTCATTTTTTTTATTTGACAATCTAAGGGAAAAGAGGCCAGTGCCCCTGACTAAATAGTCAGGTATCGCATGTTTTAAAAATTCTTGCAGCACATTGGTTAAAAATCACTGCTCCAAAGCAACTCTTAGGTCCACAAACCTAAACCAGCAATAATGAGACTGTGAAAGGTATGCAGTTGCCAAGAATATATTTTAACACCCATTTCATATGAGGCTCTTAAGCACTAAGAGATAAGGGGTAGTTCTCAGCAAAACCAGAGGCCGTGGATGAAAATGGATAAGAGTTAATCCTAGAAAACAGAAAAGGGGCAGCAAAATAGTCATTAACCAAGGCAGTTATCTTGCAGAAAGACTTTGGAAGAAATGGATGACACTCAAAGGGGTAACAGGAAAGTTTAATGCAATGACCATGTATTTCCAATGCTGTAAGCAGTGTGAAGGCACCCAACAGGAAGAGCGAAAGACCCAGGGAGTAGCAGCAGCCTAAAGGCCAAGGGAAAGACGCAGTGTCACGGAAGCCCCGGGAAAGCTGCAGCTGAAGGAGCGCCCCGACAAGAGCTGTGGTTTTCTATACAGGAACATAGTCACCACCAAATGGGGGTCCTGCAGGGCGCATCCGTCTACTGCTCTCTCTTCTACCCCTTGCTCCAAACTGAGTATTTGTGTCCTCCCCAAATTTATATGTTGAAACCTAATCACCAGTGTGGTAGTATTTGGAGGTGGGGCCTTTGAGAGGTGATTAGGTCATGCGGTTGGAGCTCTCAAGAATGGACTCAGCACCTTTGGAAGACACATCACAGAGAGCTCTCTCACCTACGCCCCTGTGAGGACACAGGGAAAAGACAGCCAGACATCTATAAGCTAGGCAGCAGGTCCTCACCAGAACGACCATGCTGGCATCCGAATCTTAGATTTGCTAGCCTCTAGGAGTGTGAGAAATGAATTTTTGTTCTTTATAAGCCACCCAGTCTATGGTATTTTTGTTATAACATCCTGAACAGACTAATATACCTTGGACTTGCAGGTCCTTCTTACTGGCTAAACCCAAAAGTATCCATAGGACAAAGGAATACATGTAATGCATTCCATAGTGACCAGAATGGAATTATGGGACTGGAGGGGCACATGGAGAAAATTCATCACTAACAGTAACATTGATCCCTTGCCCATATACCTGTATGTTAAATAAACCATGGGCTAAAGGAGTCAAAATGGAAATTACAAACCCATGAGACAAACTACTTTTTAAAGCTCATGATATAGCCAATGCAGTACTCACAGGAAAATTTAACCTGACAAATTACTTTTAGTACTTAAGTCTTTAACTCAAGAAGCTAGAGAAAAAACAGCAAAAACAAACACAAAGAAAGAAAAAGAAAGGAAATTAAAGAAAAAAAGTAAAAAATTAAAATAAATTTAAAACCATAAATACTCAGTTGAACTGATCAAACAAAACCAGTAACTAGTTCTTTTAAAAATCTATCCGGTAAGTCAATATCTGGTGGCCAATCTATGCAACATAAAGGGAGGGGGCATAAATAAACATAAGTAACATGATCTAATTAGTGTTATAAAACTAAAACTGAGAAACTACTAAGAATATTTTATACCAATAACTTTGAAAACTTAGATGAAAAGCAGTTTTCTGGGGGGGGGGGGGAAGCTAACATTTACTGAATGTTTACAATGTGCCAGGCGCTCATCTAAGTATTTCACATATATTAAGTCATTTAATACTCACAACTGCTCTATGAGATTAGTACTGTTATTTCTATTTAATATTGAGAAAACTAAAGCATAGAAAAGTTAAGTGAACTCAAAGTCACATTAACTAATAAATACTGGAGCTAGAATTTCCTATGTTGTACAGCTCCAGAGTCTACTGTTTTAACAACTATATCACACTGCCTTTCAGAATAAAAAAACAAACAAACAAAAAACAATCAAAATATTCCCCAAAATAGAAAACTGGAACTGAGCAACAACCATAGAAGAAATGGAATCAGTAGATCAGCATCTCCCTATACTCAGCAAAGGCCTAGGTAATTTAAGGACCAATTTAGCAACACCCTCCAGGAACAGAGCATTCCTAAAGGGTAGCAGAAATATGCCACCTCAAAATGTGCCACTTAGCTATATTGATTATTTTCAGTTGTAGGCACTTGAAAACAGCAAATGTGGGGGAGGCTTTCTCTGAACTCCCCTTATCTGCCTAAAGAAAGAGAAATCTTCCAAAAGGAACTCAATTGTCATAAATACCCTCTCTGGGAGTTTCATTGACCACAGAGGACCTCTTTTATCACAGGACGAGGGGCGAGAAGGCCTACACACCCAGACAAACTCTGTCACAAACTATCACGTCTCCCAACTATTCTTTTAAGGGCCCTTTCATCCCTAAAAATAGTTTACTTTCCCCTAAGACAGGAGTCCCAACCTCCAGCCCGGGTCCTATATTAGTTCAAAAAGTTAGGACCTGGGCCGCACAGCAGGAGGTAAAATTGAATGTAATGCACTTCAATCATTCTGAAACCTTCCCCTCACCCCTGCCCCCACCGGCCCATGGAAAAGTTGTCTTCCATGAAACCAGTCCCTGGTGCCAAAAAGGTTGGGGACCCTGCCCTAAGAGACTTACATCACCTTCCCCCAACTGAGATGGTATTTAAGCCTGGATTCTAAGCTACCGAATGTCTCCTTCGATATTGACAAAGATTATTTGCTTAACCAAACTTTAGCCAGGCTCCAGAACCTTCACCTAAATCCATTTGTGCACTTCCTTGCAAAACCTAGTACTAGCAAGAACCCTGCTAAGTCATTTTAGCAAGTCTCCACATTGAATGACCTCAATACCAGTTCCTTGCCTTCTCCCATCCCCCTGCCGGGTGATGTCTGACTACCCTAGCCTGTTTTCAGCAAGAATCTCTTAATAGTCTCTTTCAGTGAACAGAAGCTCCTACCTTTGTTATAACTGAATTAAACCTCTTTCTTCTACGGTTAATGCTTAAGAAAATATTTGCCTAGTGGAAGGACACATACTTTCTCTAAAATCTTTATTTTATCTTTTGCATTTAGATTTCCCATTCATCTTGAACTGATTTTTGTATGGTATCAAAAAAAGATCAACATATTTTTTTCCCACATGGATGTCCAGTTAACCTGGCATTTACTGAACAAGCAATCCAGTCCCCACTGAACTACAATGTTGCCTTTGTCATGTATGCATGGTTCTGTTTTTGGATGCTCTTTTCCATTGGTCAATTTGACCTTTCTTGTGCCAGTATCAAACTATTTTAATTACTTTAACTTTATAATAGGTCTTGGTATCTGATAGCATAAAACCCTCCAGCTTTATTTTCCTTCAAGATTGCTTTGGCTATTTTTGGTAGGTTGTAGTTCTGAATAATTTTAGAATCAGCTGTCAATTTCAAAGCCAGTCAGAGAAAGACAAATACCATATGATTTTACTCATATGTGGAATCTAATGAACAAACTGAACTAACAAGTAAAATAGAGACAGACTCATAGATAGAGAGCAGGCCGACAGCTCTGGGGTGAGTGGGTGAGGGATGGAGGGATTCATCAAAAAAGAAATGTCACGGACACAGACAACAGTGTTGTAACTATGGGGGGTAAGGGGTAGGTGGAGGGGGAAGAGAGTATATTGGGGATAAATGGTATGAAAAAATACCACAAAAAATAAACTATTAAAAATAAATAAATAGAAGGGGGAGGCTATGGGGTAGAGGGATAGAGCAAAAAGGAGAACGGACTCATGGACATGGACAACAGTGTGTAGACTGCAGGAGGGAGGGGAGTATAAGAGTGTTAAATGGGCCCTGGCTGGTGTAGCTCAGTGGATTGAGCGCGGGCTGGGAACCAGAGGGTCCCGGTTCGATTCCCTGTCAGGGCACATGCCTGGGTTGCGGGCCAGGTCCCCGTGAGGGCCATGTGAGAGGCAACCATACATTGCTGTTTCTCTCCTTCTCTGTCTCCCTCCCTTCCCCTCTCTCTAAAAATAAATTTAAAAAAGAGTGTTAAATGGTAATGAAAAAATACAATAACAATTTTTAAAAAATAAATAAGCAAACAAATAAATAAAACCTACTGAAATTCTGATTGGGCTTGTTTTGAATCTCCAGATTACTCTAAGGAGAACTGACATCTTTACAATTCAATAATGATCATCAAATCCAAGAACATTTTTACTGCTTGCCTTCCAAATGAGTTATGCAGCTTCCCATCTCTTTCTGTATCTTGAGGTACAAATATCCAACAAAGGACTTACATCTAGCACGTAAAGAATTCCTTCAAATCAGTAAGAAAAAGAGATAACCCAACAGAGAAATATGAACCCCCACAAAACCCCAAACATTTGAATTGGCTTCACAAAAGTGGATATAGAATGGGTTCATAAACAATTAAAGACTCAATTCCCTGGGAAAATGTTCTCCCCTTGTACACACCCACCACAATGATAGACAGAAAGACTGATGTTAGCGAGTGTTGGTGAAAATGTAGAGCAACTGGACCTCTCAAACATTGCTGGCAGGTGTATAAACTGGTACAATTACGTTAGAATAACGTTTGGGAGTATCTACAAAAGGTGAAATATGCATTTCCTGTGACTCAGCAATTGCAATTCTAAGTATATGAGGCCTTTCTGGAAAAGAGTCCAGCCATTGTTAATATAACAAGAACAGTTTGCATGACATCATGCAACCTGGCAGTCAAGGAGAGTGGACTGAAATGCACACGTGTGAACACTGATGACTTCATTGTACTTGTTAGCGGGGGCCGTAGATACCAATTGAGTGAGCATGTGTACTGTGTGGCTGTCACATTCAAAATGGCTGAGCAAGTAGAGCAATGAATCTGCATCAAATTTTGCGTGAAGCTTGAGCATTCCTCCATGGAAACTATTTGGATGATTCAGAAGGCTGCAGCTATGGGCAACTGGTGATTGGCAGTTTCATCATGACTATGTGCCAACTCATGCATCTGTATCATGCAGGGTTTTTTTGTGAAACATCAAATCACCCAGGTGATTCAGACTCCCTGCAGCTCAGATTTGGCGCCCTGCAACTTCTGGCTTTTCTCAAAACTAAAATCACCTTTGAAAGAGAAGAGATTTGACTGTTGATGAGATTCAGGAAAATACAACAGGGCAGCTGACAGCAATTGGGAGAACTGTGTGAGGTCCCAAGGTGCCTCCTTTGAAGGGGACTGAAACGTCATTTGTCCTACATACAATGTACAATGCTTCTTGTATCTTCTATCTTCTTCAATAAATGTCTCTAATTTTTATATTACATCGCTGGATACCTTCTGGACAGACCTTGTACACCCAACAGAAATATGTTCAACAAAACACATATACTAAAAGGTTCACAAAAGCACTATTCACAATAGTCTCAAACTGGAAACTACCCAAAGACCATCAACAGAATGGGTTTTAAAAATTGACATATTTTCACATTACTATGAAGAAATAAAAATGCTCACATAACAATACAGATGAATCTAACAAGCAAACAAAACCAGAGAGAAAAAAAAATCAGACAAAGAAAGGGCATATACAAATGCAATTTCACAGTGTGTACACTATAAAAATAGAGAAAACTAATCTAAGTTAGTTATTATAAGTCTGAATAGTGGTTATCCTTGGGGTGGAAAGAAGTGACTGACAGCAAGAGAAAGCTTCTAGTATACTGGTGGTGTTCAGTTTCTTGATCTGGGTGCTCGTCATATGGGTGTGTTCACATGTGAAAATTCACCAACATTTATGATTTGTGGGCTTTTCTTATGAATATTATGCTGACATAAAATTTAATGCATTCATATGAAAATAAATCAATAGCAAGCTGAAAATGTTTTCTATACATAACATTTGAAAAACTCATGCAAATCAATTTTTAAGAGCTAGCATCCAGCTGAAAAATGGTTCTAAATGCAAAAAGAAATGTCTAAGCAAAGAAATAAAAATGGCTCCAATAAATGCACAAAATGTAAATTAGAACAATGGGATGCTATTTTTTTCCTTGCAAATTAGCAAAGATTAAAGGAAACGAATAAGGCTGTTGATGAGGATTTGGTGAAACTAATATGCTTATTCCTAATGCAAACTTAAGTTGATATAACATTTCTGCATTAAGTCTTTAAAATTGCTCATCTTTTCACTCACTAGTTTCCCTTCTAGAAATTAATCTAAGAAAAAATCATAGTTACAGTTAAAGACAGACTTATGACAGTATTGATTATAATGAGTATTTTGAAACAATATAATCATCCCATAATGGGAAAATGGTTAATTATGATACATATACATGATGTAATAAATGTTTTCAAAGAGTAATGAATAAGAAAAGCCTCTTGATAAATTTAAGTAAAAAAATACATACAAAATTCTATGATATATTTTGTGTTAGAAAATATCACACACTTAAACATACACTTGCATGGAAAAAAGTCTGTAAGAACACATACTAATGTTAATAATGGCCGTCTTTGGATGAAAGGACAATGGATGATTTTAATTTTGTGGCCTATTTCCTAGAATGAAATGTACCTTGAACATTTATTATTATTACATTCAGAAATCTAAGAAAATAGTGTAAAAAAAAACATCCACCCAGTTTTTTTCTAGAAATCTAAGCAACCTAGATTTTTATCTCTCCTTTAGTTCTCACATTCAATCTGTAACTGTTTCTTTGAATTTACTTTAGAAGTATCTGTCCAAGCCATTACAATATTCCATTATTTCTTCTCTCATTTCCAAAATTCAGGCTCTCGTCTTCCCTAGAGAGCACTTTGAATCCAGACTGTCTTCATTTTGGTAATTTTGCCCTACCTTCCATTACTTCTACATTCTAGCCACATCAAACCACTTCATGTATAACCCTCCCACACTCACATCCCTGAAAAACCTACATCAAGTACTTTCACACCTCCCAACCTTGGCATATTCTCTTTTCTCTCCCTGTACTGCATTTTCTCCCTTTAATCTGTCTAATCAGATCCACAGTTCAAGATTCAAGTCCGACAGCACTTACTGGGCGTAGGTAACTCTCCGAGACTACAAGAACAGGTAGCGGTTTCCAAAGCAATCCTCCAATGACAGTTTGCACATATTTCAACATTTATCATTCTATGCTGTTAAGCCCAGCTTTCCCTTTGTACAGAATTGGGCCATATGTTTTTACAAATTTCTTAAAATCTAGTTGAATGTGCAAAGGTAAAACACACATATATACAATGTATCTATGTGGGGGGGTGAATTTTCACCTGTGTCTGATAAATACATGGCAATAAAAAGACTCGCCCTTTTTTTTTTTCGTTCAAGATGGCAGAGAACGTCTTAAAATAGCCCCACACAAAGCACACACACCCGGAGCCTTATGCCAGAACTGGCTACACTAAGCGCAACAGAAAAGGACAAAAGAATTTAACCTAGATGCTCACATGTCCCAGCCCTAATCACTCACAGTGGGTCCCCCACACTTATTTTAAACCATGTTAGAAAGCTAGCACCTGCTGTCTTCATTTTGAGGGCGACACCTCGACCAGGATCAGAGACCTAAAGCACTCATGGATAAAGACCCCAAAAATCAGGGACGCAAAAGGAGGAGACTAATGTGTATTGGTGAGTACCCAAAATGCACGCTTGGGCCCCGCCCCAGCCAGGGGCAGTCCCCCAGAGGCGTTATCAGTCCCGGGGGAAGGAACAGGCAGGGATCCCGTCCATCCGCCCGTCTGGGAATTCTGGGCAGGCCTGAGGCTGAGGCTGAGGCTGAGGCTGAGGCTGAGGCTGAAGCCGGCTGCGGAGAGGGCGTCTTGTACTACACCTGTCCGGCTGCAGCCAACACTAGGCCCAGAAATCTCCGAGATTCGGTGACTGAGAGCGGCAAGAGCGTCACCCGATCACCCCAGGATCGGTCCCTCGCTTACCTCCTCGTCTTCGCCCTCATCTTTCTCAAACAAAGGCAATCCACATCCACCGCCATTTTCCTCTTACCTCAAAAACCACCTCTTCGTCAAACTCTGGTGTCATCCTTCTCCGCCATGCCACCCGCCTCAGCACGATGGGAAATGAGGGCGGGGGAACTGGCTGCACCCAGGCTTCCACTTCGCCTGTCCCGAGTGTCCAGAAAACTACAATTCCCAGCATGCCTCTCAATCCACGCCCCCTTTTCAGACCCTCTTATTGGAGCAGAGGACGATCCTGTAGAACGGAGAGGCAGGAATGAAACGAAACTCGAGCCCTCTGATTGGAGGAGGCTGGAGCTTTTGTCCGCCTTTTACAGCCGCTACTGGCAGGGGGCGCCTGGAGCACTGATTTTTTTTCTTCTTTCTTTTTTTTCCTTTTTTTTAAGAAGCTCGCGTAGGGCACGCGCCGGCGGAGGCGCGGTGAGCATTGCTCGTGCCCGCCGCCGGTGGCTCGCGCCCGGGAGCTCCGCCGGGTCCCTGGAGCCGGTTGCATCCTTTGTGCGGCGCTTGGGTTACGCCGTGGAGCAGCAGGACAAAATGTGGGCATAGCTGGAGCTTCGCTTTTCTGCCTAAAACTCTTGAAACAATGGACTGTAAGGGGAGCATGGATTGAGGGGGGCGAGTAGGGAAGCGAGCTGCCTGAGGGAATCATGACTTCTGCCGCGGGTAAGTGACGGCGCTCGCGCTGCCGCTGGAAAGTTTGTAGCGAGCGCTGTTCGTCTTGGGTTCTGGAGCAACTTTCTCCTTTGGGCTAGGTTAGCAGTGTTCCTTCTCCTTTTCCCGAGGACTGGCAAGTGCGGAGCAGACGGCAAACGCGGCCGCCTTTTCTCGTCCCTTCCTGCCCAGAGAGGCTGTTTGGAAATCGTGTATCTCTTGGGACCTGCCTTTAAAAGGAGACCCGTGTCGGGGGCTCTGCGCCAGGTGAAACGCGAAATGTAAAGAGGACGTTTGCTTGTCTCCTAAAATTTGAGCGACTTTGCCTTTGCGTGCGAGGATAGTTTGCATGACCATGTTAAGAAATCAGTTATTCTAAGAAAGGGCAGTGTTCCCAGAGTGTTGAACTCGGCGACTGCTGAGTCGCTTTAACCTAGTATCGGCTAGGTTTAAAACCCTGACCCTTATTTATTAGATTAAGAGGTTTCAACATTGTTACTCCTATCCTGGTGTTTTTTCCTGTTACCAGAGAAGAAGGAGGATAGAATTGCCGTTGGAAGTTTTTTGCTCATCCACCCAATTTTTAATGGATTTTTTTCCTATTTCTACCTGGTTAGTGTAAACAAAGCCTTATTTTTCCCTCTGCCACCGATAGTACTTTCCTTTCATACAAATGACAAAGTGTTTACCTTTGTGTGGATTTTAAGCAATTCTGTACTTTCTATTTTCTCAACATTCTTAAAGAACAGTTCTTATATTCCAAAATAATTACTAAAGGGGTTTTACATTTACTTTATAAGAACATAGGTTAATTTTTAAACCACGACGTAATGTATTAAGTACCAAGGTTTTTAAATTCAGTTTCACCCACGAAACAAATAAACTTTCATTAGGAATTTTATAGTAAAATAGTGTAAAGTTTTTCCTCAAAGTTACTTCTGGAATCACCACTTAAGTATCAGATTAAATTTTCTTTGCTTTTCTTGGCATTTGTTTTAAATTCTTGGAATTTGAAACTGTCATTAGCACTCTAAATATTCTAAATTGTCTTATTTCTAAAGCCTCGATGTACTGAAGTGTTGCATTGCTAGGCGTAATCAGATTGCAGGTAACTAAGCAAGAAGTTAGCTAATAGTAATAAAGCAAAGAGTGAAGTATTCGTGTCCTGAAGAAATTGTGGACCTTTCCTCTCTGATGTTACGTGTCTGTGTAGATGTCATCATCTGTTATTTGTAAACTCTTTTTCATACCTAAGGGAGGCTTTCTACTTGAGGTGAATTATTTTCATCTTAAATTTCTGTATCTCACCTTTGGTCAAGTTTTCTTTATTACTGAGTTTGTCCAAATAATTTAAATTTAACGTGGTTGGATTTAAATCCTTCCAGCCAGTTTTAGCTCTCCTTTCTTTTGGAGTGTCAAGCACATTTAAAATATTTATACCTTATATGCATCAGTTTTCAATTCCAGCCCTAACAGTTTATAATGAACAGTTACAGAAGCATTTAATTTGACATTTAAATTTGAAACCTGATCTAGGGCTCAGTCGGGAAGTTTATGATTTTGTTTAAGAATTTTATAGTAAAATAGTGATTTTGATTTGCATTACCCTAGAATAATGCAAGCAATTTTTATATTTTATCGACTTTACAATTAAAGAACTCCACAGACATTTTTGTGGTGTTTTAAAAGAGGGACACTTCCTGTGTTTAGCTGAGTTAGTTGGTTTTTAGCATTGCTTGCTGAGAAGCATTAACTACTTTTTTGTTCACCATCTGTTAAGATTTATTTTAATTCTCTCTCATGTCTAAGTGGAAATATGGAAGAGAATTGGGTTTTATTTCCATCCCATTCTTATAAAATTACATGTTTATCATTTGTACAAGCTGTTTATGGGTTTTGAAACAATAATCAAATTCATGAAAACTTTAGGGAAGTTATTTGCAATTGGGGAATTGTTTATATCAAATCTAATCTGTGGTATTGATATTTGGAATGGTTGGCTTAATTTAAGGAAATAAGAGAAATAAGAGAACATCTCTGTTTTAAGCATCCTGAAGAAGAGCTTGCTTTGTTTTTCTGCATTTGTGAAAGAGTAGGCCTGTAGTAGAGATTTTAGAACTATTCTAATCAGTGTATTTAAAAGGAGAGGTAAGTTTTCTATCCTTTTGAACTTGTACAGGTCTTGCCTGTGCTTTCCTACATGGCTGGTTCAAAAGCTAAGAAAGTGTGCACGTGAACCGCAGCCATCTGTGTGTAACAGATGACAGTGTGTTTGTGATATGTTAGTGAAATGGTACAAGTGCTTTACTTTCTTACCTTACTTTTCCCTGGAGCCAAACAGCTGTGTAAATAAAAGATTTGCTGCTTTGCTCTAAAAAGCATTGGGTCTGACTGTTGATACAGTATTAAGATCCTAAGGTGCTGGATTCATTTCCAAACATCATGTACTTACTTCAAGAGTTTGACATTGGAGCAGACCATAATATAATGCCTTGTTATTTTTTGAGTTGTGTTACTTTCATGATAGAGCCACACAAAAATAATGGTAGTAATAATGAAGGATTTCAGATAGTTCTGTACCAGTGACTTAGTTGAATACTTGTTCCCACTAATAATGAAGAACTGATTCAGTAATCCTATTGAAGTTGATTCCTGCTATTTTTCAAAATATTCTACATTAAAACAGACATGGACTTTTTAAAAAAAAGAAATTTCCTGTTACTGAGACCTATTAAAGAGTCTGTGTATGTGGCAGTTCTGACCGTTCCCAGGGACCCATTTTCACCCTTGGGGACATCACAGTGAGACAAAGTGCCTGTCCTTCAGGAGCGTGCCTTCTAGAGGTGGAAACAAAGTTATGAAGAAAAATCATACGGGGCAAAGAAAGGGGCTGGAGAATATAAGGATTCTCCTGAAGCGAATATCTCAGAAGTTACAATCTCAGGGAGTCATACAGATTTTACAGTTCTGTTCAGCTCTGTCATTTATAAGTGAGGAAAGTGAGGCAGCTGGATCTGCCACAAGACAAGTGGTTAGGTTAGCCAGTTCCCTAAATTATGTTATTGGCTTCCTCCAATACGTGGTTAACTAACAGTGGTGAGCCAGACTTCACAGCCAACGATTTAATTCAGTAAGTGTGCATTGAGGGCATTAGGTACATAATGCTGGGCTACATTTGTTGTGAATCAACCACAGCTCATATGTAATTAATTTAATTTCTAGGACACTAAAGAGAACAGGGGTTTATGTCTGTTGGAAGCAGACCTAGGCATGAAACACATTTAAAGAGTAAAATTGGTATTAGAGATTAAAAAACAATTTAACTAAAAATAAAAAATTGACTGGTTAAATGACCTGGAAGCCTCTGACAAAGCCGCAAGATTCAGAAAGTAAAAGGTTAATTTGATGAAATTAGATTTTTTTTTTAGTTGTGGTAAAATATACATAATATAAATTTATTAACTTATCATTTTTAAGTGTCAGTTTGATAATGTTAAGTACATTCACATGGCTGTGCAGTCAATCTCCAGAACCCTTTTCATCTTGCAAAATCAATTCTTTTTTTATTTCTTCAAAAATCCCGGAGGTAGGACACTTTATGAATGCTTACAGAAATGCCCTGGCCATCATGGCTTAGTTGGTTGGGCGGTATCCCCCAAACCTAAGGGTTGCAGATTTGATTCCCCTTCGGGGCACATGCCTAGGTTATGCATTTGGGTTCCTCTGTGGGGGCAAGGAAGGCTACCGGTCAATGTTTCTCACATCGACCTTTCTCCTTTCTCTCTCTTCCCTTCTGTCTAAAACCTCTCTCCCTTCCTTTGTCTCTAAAAGCAACGGAAAAAAAAATGTCTTTGGGTGAAGATTTAAAAAAAAAAAAAGGATACAGAAATGAAATCAACATGACAGCAGTCTGTCAGTTTTCATTATCTTGAGTAAGATGAGAGGTTGGGAGTAGGCCTGGTCATTCATACTTTCTTTTAAGAATTGACTTAATGGATCAAGAGTTGAATAGATCCCTGGCTGGTGTAGCTCAGTGGATTGAGCACCAGACTTCGAACCAAAGGGTCACCAGTTAGTTTCCCAGTCAGGGCACATGCCTGGGTTGCAGGCCAGGTCCCCGGCATGGGGTGCGTGAAGGACAACCATACATTGATGTTTCTCCCTCTCTTTCTCCTTCCCTTCCCCTCTCTCTAAATAAATAAATAAATAAAATCTTTTAAATAAAAGCATTGAATTGAAGGGATTATTATATCATACTTTAGCATTAGGCTTCTAAGGGTTTTACATTTTTTTCCTGCTTAAAAAACAAACAAACAAACTGATAAACATGCTTATTCGATTGTAAAAAGCTTTGGGAATGCATATTAAGTTATTTTAAAAATATTTTATTATTTTCTTTATTTAGGACATTATATTGATTGAGAAGGCATCTCTTAGCATATGATTTTGATTAAACATATAATATTAGAGGCTTGGGAAATTCTTCCTTGGTTAATAAAAGGAAGTAGAGCACCCTACTCTTTTTTATTTTTTTAAACTCTATTCCATGTAATATCTTCCTGAGTGTTGTGACTAATTTCCTTTGTTGAAAAGAAATTCATCACCAAATGAAGTATCTCAGCCTTTGTGCATTCAAGTACTTAAATGACATCCAGAAGATATTTTGAAAAATTTATGTTTATTTTCAGTAAATTAAGTTTTTATTAAGCATTAGGTCGTGTTGGAGGAACAAATATAAAAAGTATAAGATAAAATATTTTATCTCAAATTTCCTTGGGGAAGTATGAGTGTGTGATAAGTGACAGTATAGGCGGAAAAACTTAAAAAAACTAAAAAGAACTGAGGTTCAGGCAGTGTATATCTTTCTATTTTATAGGTCTTTTGTGTGAAGCTTTTATTATGTTTCTAGGCTGAGAGCAAATCTATACAAAGCTAACATATAATAGGTGTTCATTAACTACTTTTTGTATATTTTTTCTTTTTTAATATATTTTATTGATTGTGCTATTATAGTTGTCCCATTTTTTTCTCCCCTTTTTCCCCCTCCGCCCTGTACCCACCTCTCACCATCATTCCCCCACCTTAGTTCATGTCCATGGGTCATACATGTAAGTTCTTTGGCTTCTCTATTTCCCATACTATTCTTAACCTCACCCTGTCTATTTTGTACCTACCATTTATGCTTCTTATTCTCTGTACCTTTTCTCCCATTTCCCCCAATCCCCTTTCCTGCTGATAACCCTCTATGTGATCTCTATTGCTGTGCATCTGTTCCTGTTCTAGTTGTTTGCTTAGTTCATTTTTGTTTTTTTTAGGTTCAGTTTTGATAGTTGGGAGTTCATTGTCACTTTACTGTTCATATTTTTGATCTTTTTCTTAGATAAGCCCCTTTAACATTTCATATAATAAGTGCTTGGTGATGATGAACTCCTTTAACTTGACCTTATCTGGGAAGCACTTTATCTGCCCTTCCATTCTAAATGATAGCTTTGCTGAATAGAATAATCTTGGATGTAGGTCCTTGCCTTTCATTACTTTGAATACTTCTTTCTAGCCCCTTCTTGCTTGTAAGGTTTCTTTTGAGAAATCAACTGATAGTGTTATGGGAATTCCTTTGTAGGTAGCCGTCTCCTTTTCTCTTGCTGCTTTTAAGATTCTCTTCTTATCTTTCATGTTGGGTAATGTAATTATGATTTGCCTTGGTGTGTGCTTCCTTGAGTCCAACTTCTTTGGGACTCTGAGCTTCGTGGACTTCCTGGAAGTCTGTTTCCTTTGGGAAGGAAACAGACTTCCTTTCCAGGTTGGGAAGTTCTCCTACATTGTGTTTTCAAAGAAGTTTTCAATTTCTTGCTCTTCCTCTCCTTCTGGCACCCCTATGATTTGAATGTTGGAACGTTTAAAGTTGTGCCAGAGGTTCCTAAGACTCTCCTCATTTTTTTGAATTCTTGTTTCATTCTGTTCCAGTTGGATTTTTATTTCTTCCTTTTGCTCCAAACTGCTGATTTGAGTCCCGGTTTTCTCCCCTTCACTGTTGGTTCCCTGTACATTTTCCTTTGTTTCACTTCTTATAGCCTTCATTTCTTCCTCTATTTTGTGACCATACTCTACCAATTCTGTGAGCATCCTGATTACCAGTGTTTTGAACTTTGCATCTGATAGGTTGGCTATCTCTTCATCACTTAGTTGTATTTTTTCTGGAGCTTTAATTTGTTCTTTAATTTGGGTCATATTTTTTTTGTCTTAGCACACCTGTTACGTTGTAAGGGGTGGAGCCTTAGATATTCACCAGGGCGGGGCAACCCATGATGCTGCGTTGTGATGCTGTATGTGGGGGAGTAGTCCAAGAGGGAACAGTGCCACTTGCTCAGCTCTCTGCTGGCTTTCAGTCACTTCCCTTGCTACCCACAAGCAAATTTACCCTTTTTGTGCTGATTCCCAGTTGGGTGGTGTTTTGTACATTCTGGGACCCTGTGGGTCTCTCCAACGAACTCTCCTGTGAGGCTGGAAGTTTTTCCCGCTGCCTCAAACCCCCACAGGTTTTTTCAGTGAGAGGTTTTGAGACTTTATTTCCCCGCACTGGAACCCTGGGTTGTGTGATCTGTCTGGCTCCCCAGTTGTTTCTCTCGGTTTATCTGCACGCAAATGTGGGACCACCTGCTCTGCCAGCTGCTGCCTTACCTGCCCAGGCCCTCCAGTTGCCGCCTTGCCGCAAGTCCTCTCTACCCCAGCTGCCCATCTGGGCTCCTTCTACCAGTCTGGATGAATGTTTCTTCTTTAACTCTTTGGTTGTCCATAGAGACTTCTATACAGTTTGATTTTCTACCAGTGCTGGTTATTTTTTTGTTTTTCAATTTGTTGTTGTCCTTCTTTTGGTTGTGCGAGGAGGCAAAGTGTTTCTATCTATGCCTCCATCTTGGCCAGAAGTCTACTTTTTATATAATGTTGAGGAAGACTAGAAATTGTGATCATCTTTTGAATACCCTAATGAAGGTTACACAGCATAATCATCTGTGGAACCTAAAAGATATACAGATTTCCAGGCTCTATCCCCAGAAACTGATCGATTAGACCTAGGGTTGAGCTCCATGAAGGATTACAATGAAAATTCCTCATTGACAACCCTTGCACAGAGAAATATCAATTTTATTATGATCCTCAACTAATGGAGAAGAATTACTTTTTAGTTTTAAATTTCTCATTTCTGTATTTCATTTTAAGATTGTTTTGGGGTTTTAGTAACATGGATTATTGATAAAGGCATTTGTATACCTCGACTGTACATCATTGCAGTAGAAGAAGAGTGCTTATTCACATGAAAAGCTTAAAGAATTGTGTCTGTGGTCCAAATAGCACTATCCTGATTGGTCAGAATGAAGCCACTGTGATTAGTTGGTGAAGATGAAAATGAGGATACAGTAGCATGGTTCTGATTGGACAAGGAAAGTCATAATACTATTGGTTGAAATAGATGTAAGGACAGCTCTGCCAGCAGCCAGGCATTTCAGTGCAGGCTTCTTTCTCCCTAAAGTGCAATGTGTGGGAGAGGCCCCTGTATTTAAATTTGAGCCTAATTGGCCACCAGTAGCCCTTCTCAACAGGTACCTTCATTCTGAGGCTCAACATATTAAATTTGACTATAGCTGCCTGATTGATTGCTCTTCAGTATTGCTGTACCAATCACATTATCTCAAGCACCGGATTATGTTCTTATATTGCCATATTCCCCCACATTTGGCATTATCCAGCTTTTTAACTCAGCCAGTCTAATGTGTATAAAGTGAGATCTCATTATTGTTTTAATTTGCATTTTCTCTGATCATTAATGATTTTAAGCATCTCTACAAAGTGCTCATTAGCTTTAGAGTTTTCTCCTCTATAGTTAATATTCCTATCTTTGACCATTTTTCTGCTGAGTTGACATTTTCTCCTGGTTGATATGCAGAAATTCATTACATATTCTAGAAAGAGTAATCCCTGTTTGTTTCAGATATTACAAATATCTTCTGTTCTATTATTTAGTAACTTTGTTCATGGTTTCTTTAAACAAATCTTTTATTTCAATAAAATTATTCCTTTTTTTGTCTGCCATTAAAAAAAAAAAAGAGCTGTGTCCTACAAATAACAGGCAAATTCAACTCTTAGCACTTAGCAAATGAACTGAAGTACTTTCTCCTACTGTTCAGGTCCCAAGCAGAAGCCAGTTATTTCATTTAGTGTTGTCTGAAGATAATGGTTATCTGTTCCAAAGTTAGAAGAAAAACCATATTGGACTTTTTAAGAAATGTACCCTAGAACTAAAGGGCAATTTAAGGAATTTTCAAGACTAACATTGACTCTATATAATATAACATAATCTACCTACTAAACTGCAAATTCTCCATATTGTCAAAACTAAAAGTTATCAAATATAACCATGTATCATCCGGTGCTTCTTTTTTTCATTAATTTTTTTTTTCTTTTTAGAGATTAAGAAGCCACCAGTGGCCCCCAAGCCAAAGTTTGTGGTGGCTAATAATAAGCCAACTCCACCTCCTGTTGCACCCAAACCTGATATTGTGATTTCCAGTGTGCTGCAGTCAACAAAGAAAACAAAACCAGCAATAGCGCCCAAACCAAAAGTTCTGAAGAACTCCCCTCTTTGTGACATTGGGCAGTCACCATCAAGGAAAATCACTGTGAACCCGGAAGAACATAAACAGGGGTTACCCGAAAGCACTGGCAGCTCTACTTGCAAAAACATAGGGCATCAGAGCAGCGGGTGTACCGTACCAGTGTGTTCCTGCAGTTCTGCGTGTATCCACAGGCTGGGGAATAGAGAGAATTTGTGTGTAAAGGAGCTTGTCTTAGAGCCCCTAGAAGTGCCTGAACATTTAGAAAATAGTAAAGTTGATGAGTCCTCTTCAGCTATAACAACAAGGAGTAGAAGTGATTCTAATGGTGAAATGGTGAAGAGCCACAGTGCAGTTGTTTTAAAGGCTAGCATCCTAGAAGAGAAGCTTAAAGATGTTTTAACACAACGAACGTCACCTTTTATTTCCTCACAGAAGCACAGATCCACAGACAGCCAAGGAATGAATGAGGGCTGTCATTCCAACAGACAGTTTAGAATTAAATTTGCAGACTTGTCACCTTCCCTATCCAGCTTTGAAAAGGTTCCTGATCATCAGTGCCACCTACAACTTCCTATTGATGCATTTCAAAATATTGAAACTTGTCAGGATGGCAGTGATAAAAGCAGTATTTGCTTTCATTCACCTGAACAAGAAGCTCTGGCAAATGGTAAAAGGAGTACTTCTTTATCTTCAGATGGAGATAGTAAGAAATCAGAAGTCAAAGACCTTGGTCCCTTAGAAATTCACTTAGTACCATGTACTACAAAATTTCCAACCCCCAAGCCCAGAAAGGCACGGGCTGCACGCCTCTTACGTCAGAAGCACATAGATGCTCCTAGTGAAAGTACTGAAGAACCAGAGAATTTGGAAAGTAACTCCTCTTGTCTTTTTGAAGATGGTTTGAAAAACAGTAAGATTGATGTTATTTATCAGAATGTTTTGTGTAACCAGGAACAGGTTGGCAAAGTGATACCAAGAAATAAAAGTGAATTGGATGTGGACTCCAATAGTAATGAACAGAATTTAGTTGATTCCCAGAAAGCCATGTGTCATGAAACAGCTTCCTCTGAAAAAACGACACCTTCTTTAGATACAGACTCTAATTTGAGTTCTGACAATAAGTTAGTAGATGGTTCTAGTATGTCACCTGTTGTGGATGAAGGGACCAGTTTTATAAGATGCAGTACTCTATCTATGAGTCTGCCTAAGCAGCTGAAATTAGCTTGCAACAAGCCTTTGCTCACTACGTGTAACCTAGGAGTGTCTGTCCCTCAGATGCAAAAGGAATCTACAATGAAAGATGGAAGTTCCTCAAGAATTGTCCCCAAAAAACCTCAAAGACACAGCCTGCCAGCTGCAGGAGTGCTTAAAAAGGCTGCCTCAGAGGAACTTGTGGACAAAAGTTCTTATCCCGCAAATGAAGAAAAAAATTCAGACAAGGGCCCAGAAGGAAATCCCGTTCGACAGTTGTGTGCCCCAAACCATGATCTGTTGTCCTCCTTTGATATGCCTAAACGGACTTCAGAGAAGCCAGTGTGGAAATTACCTCATCCTATTTTACCCTTTTCAGGGAACCCAGAATCCTTAAAGTCTATCACCATATCCTCAAATAGTGAGCCTTCAACTGCCCTGACCAAGCCTAGAGCAAAATCACTGTCTGCTATGGATATGGAAAGGTGCACTAAGCCTTGCAAAGACTCTCAAAAGAAAATCTCTTTAAAGAAGTTGCTCAACATGAAGCTGTCCATCTGTTTCACAAAGACTGACTTCCAGAAATTTTGGTCCAAGAGTAGCCAACTTGAAGATACAACTGCTGGCAGCCTCTCAGGTGGAGAGGGAAAAGTCATTGAAAACGATTGGCATGGCTTAGAAGAGAAGAGAAATAAACCCATAAAAGCACATTCTGCAGATAACTATAGCCTGGAATCCCAAAAGAAGAGGAAGAAGTCGCGGGGTCAGACCAGTACTACTAATGGACCAAGAGCTGAGTCTTTGGATGACCAAATGCTCTCTAGGGAGGTAGCATCTCAGGCGCCTTGCAAATCTGTTGCAAGTGACTGTGTACCAGAGTATGAAAATATACGCCATTATGAGGAAATACCGGAGTATGAGAACTTGCCATTTGTTATGGCTGGAGGAAAAACACCAGAGTTGGAGAGGCAGAACTCCAGCAGCATGGAGGACACTGATGCAAATGTGTATGAGGTAGAAGAGCCATATGAAGCTCCAGGTGGCCAGCTGCAACTTGGACCGAGACATCAGCATTCCAGGTAACACTTAGGAGCCAGACAGACACTGCACCACTGCACTTTCACATGCATCACTGAAATTAATCTTCTGCAACCCTATATGATAGGTAAAATCTCATACATGGAGACAAACCACTTGGTGAGAAAGTGGATTAGTTAACTATGTATTAAATTATTCCAAAGTGCAGTCTCCTGTATCATATAGTCAAAATGGGTATTTGCAAGCATGAAGTAGTTGACCTATCATAGTAAATGATTCAAAGAATTTGAACCATTAGTAGTAGGGACATATGAAAGAACTAGACCAGAGAGGTCCCAGGGCCTCCAAGGCCCAACCTGGAAGGTAGAGCTGGAACTAATGGGAGGAAATTGGCCAATTGAATGAGCTTTATTTGCTAGGTGTAAAATATCTGAAGTTATTGAAATCCCTGCATTTACTCACGGTGCCCTTGGTCAGGTGAAACCTCTAAATTTGCAAAAGTTGCTAGTCTTTGAGGATTAGTTATTTTACTTGTTGAAGGCTATTCACTTCAGATGGATATAGGAAAAATGCAGGAAACACATTAATTACTCTCCATTCTCACTTTTGCATAGGCACTTTCTACTCTTGGTACACCCATTCCATTCACCTTACTGAAACCTTGCCCATCCTTGGTGGTCTAGCTCAGCAATGATTGGCTTCAGGAAGCTTGTGCAGTTACTTAGTAGGAAATATTTACTTCCTATTCTGACCCTCCCAGTTATTTTCTGCTATCCTGACAGCCCCTCTCTCAATCTGTCTTATGGTATGATTACTTACTGGTATGTCGGATATTCTGTATTTGGTTTTAAGCTCCATGAGGAAGTCTGGTCATATCTTTTTGTCCTGCATGAGTCCAAGCAAGGGGCTAAATAGGGATCAGTAGATGTTGGTTGGATACATGAGAGAATGAATGAAAAAGAGGCAAAGGAAGCAACCACTGCAGCTGCTTCCCTCTCTCTCCACAGTCAAAGGGAGCCTTTGCATTGTATTTTAAAGTGTTGGTTTTGTATCTAACACAAAGCTCATGGGCCCTTTTGGAAGTCTTCATATTCTTCTTAGGTCACTGACTTCAAGTTCTGAATAATCAGGTCTTAAAATGGGGCTTTTTAGAAATATTAACTTATGTGGCACATAATAGGGGCTTTAAAAAAAGGACTATTGAGTGAATGAATAAATAAAATTATCTAATGAAATCTTAGTGCACCAAGTAAAATAAATTGTTCTTTCAGATGTCCTAGCATTTTTCTTTATTCAGAATCCTTTCTGCCCTTCCTCCTGTGACCCATAAAAGATGACTTACCTCCCTTGCCTAACTTTTCTCATAGCTGATGTTATTTTGAACATGAGTACCTAAGCAAAAGTCTCTTCGTTGGCATAAATATTTTCATGGAGAATTAGAGTTAGCAATCCAACTTTAAAAAAAATACATTCAACTTTTCATGCCTGCCCTTCTCTCATGGACAGTTTTGTTGGTACTGCCCTTTTAACATGCTTTTGTATATTGTGTGTGCGGTGGGAATGAATTTGGCTTTTTTATGATAGGCTTAGCTCTCCTTAGCTAAGATGAATTTTTTTCCTTGAAATTGGAGTCCTGTTGGCCTTCGTGTTTAAATCTCAAGAGTTCGTCATTTTCTGTAACACAGGCTATAAGCTTCTGGAACTTGTTCTTTATCTGATAATGCTTCTTATATAATTAGGAGTACTACTGCTCGGCTAGGGGGAACCAGGTTGGAAGGGGTTAACGTACACAGCCAGCCAGGTCAGCTGGCTGGCACTCATAAAGAAGTGTTCTTTCTGGAAGCCACAGGAAACCAAGGGCTGCTGTGAACAGGTTGCAGGCGGTCCAGTAGGGCAGCCTGATGCCGAGTGGGCGAGCTCTGCTTTTGAATTTAGCTTTCTACAGAGATTTTTGTTTAGGCCTCCAGCAGGTTGCCCGAAACAAGCTTAAGACTGCTAAAATGTGCCAGCTGAATCAAAACCCTGCAGTCATAGGACCAGACTAAGAGTTTTGCCTGCAAAATTTTACCTTTTGTAAGTAATATTGAATAGCTGAGAGAGCAAAATCCAAGGCCTGGTGAGGAGGACATCTGGACACCCTAAAATAAGGTAAATGAGAAGTGAGCTGATAGGATCCACATTGAAATCTTGTCCCATAGTCTGGCTGTTGAAACTATAGACCTATTCTTTAGAGTCATTCAAAGTCCAACACCCTAGTGTTCTAAAATGATAAGAAAAATGCAAATGAACCCTGTTTAAGACTTTCCTGCTGGAGTAATTAGAAAGGTGTTTAACAGTTTTTCAGCACTCAGGGAAGAGAGTTTGGATTTCACCTAGGGGACTAGTTTATAGAGACTCACTAGTTTTTGGGGACTCACAGAGTCTACATACACAACCAGATAAACAGATATTTGGCAAGCTTGGGAGTAGCTGACCTTCTTTAGAGTGTACATTTCATGAATCCAACAGCTTAGCATTTACAAATTTATAACAACACACTTATAATCTATCAGGAAATAATTATAAGCTGTCTCCAATTCCAAATAGGGTTGTGTTAGTGTAAAAGTGCATGATCATTTGAAACTCAAAGTATATTTCCCAAAGAAACAGTTTTGGCAATGGTGGTAAACGTTCCATTTTAGCCCCCAAATTATATTAACTGTTAGTGTCCTGGCCTCCCCTTCTCTCTTCCTTGGTGAATGCTTCCTGTCAGCACTTCTGTGGCCTGAGGCCAGAGAGTTGGCTGGGGTGGGGTTGAGCACGGGGGATATCAAGAGGAGCAAATCCACTAGGCCCACGGCTGCAGGGTCTGTGGAAAGGGTGAGGTGACCAAAGAAGCAGGAGGAAATTGGGGGCTGGGCTTGCTGTGAGAAAGACTGCAAAGCAGTGGCAGTGATAAGGAGAAGGAAGGGCTAGGTGGTGGCAATTTAGTAAGCAGTGGGTTTTCTTTCCCTCCTTTTCTCATTATTCTTGTCCTTTCTCCTCCCCATACTCCTTTGCTAACTGCATGATACTGCTAGTTGAGTTTCTGACCCCTCAGCAAGAGTGAGTAGAAGAAAGTGGGGGAAGGCAGGATGGGTAAGGAGTAGCACTGGGAAACCCCTGAGTGCGGAAGGAAGGGCAGCCAAACGGTGAAGGAGGGTCAAGTGGCGTTTCCAAGGCTGTAGAATCAGTAGGTTTTAGGTGTTCCCAGTTAGATCATCATTGGGTCACTGCTCTGGGTTCTCCAAAGCACTTTTGTTAAGGTATGAGAGTCACTCTGGAGTATTCTGGTGTGTTTTGGGTACATTTATGAGCTCTCTTCCCCAAAATTTTCTGTTATAATAAATCTAAAACAACTACCCAGCAACGAGCCTTTTTCTCTCACTGCATGCAGGTGATGGTGGGTGCTCAGTTCCTACTGTTATTTAAGAAGGGTGATTTTCATAAGGAAGTTTCAACAATAAGGGCCTTTATTAAAGAGTTAGGGACAAATCAGAAATATAGTAGTGTCCAAATGTTGGGATTTCCCTCTTGAAATTGTACCAGATTTCTTGATTCTGTAACCAAGAAAAATTTTCCCTGGAAACATTCCAAGTTTTTCCTCTGTTGTTTTGTTTGTTCTTACTGTATGTAAGCACTTCAGAGAAAATGTATGGTAATTGGGTCTTCCTAGGTAACCCAGCAAGTCCTCAATTTATTTATTCCACATATTGACCATATGTCAAGCAGTGTGTATTCAAAGGTGAAAGGGATTGCCCACTCCTGAGGAGCTTCTGTTCAGTGAGGCGGCAGACAATTATAGCGTGACATGGTTTTATTAATCCAAGCTTCGTCTGAGTTATACCCAAGAGCTAATTTCACAGAGGTGTTGACACTTGACTCAAGGCTTCTAAAATGGACATGATTTGATTTGACATTTGGAGGTCATTTTGTAACGTTGATAAAAGCAATGTCATTGGTGCTGTGGGCAAAGAAACCAGACTGCACGCCGAGGAGGACTGAGCAGAGAGAAGTGGAGTCAGCGAATGTGAATTGCTGTCCCGTGAAACTTTTCCCAGAAGTCTCCATCTCTAAAGGTTCAAATTTATGTTTTGGTTTCCCTCAAGCACCAGAATTCAAACTAAAACAAACTTCAGAATCATTTCTTTTTAATAAATCGGTATGCCCTCATCTCTGATAAAGGAAAGTACTAAGTTTTTTGTTTGTTTTTTCCACCATTTTAAACACAGAACTGGGTTTAAAGAGCTGCCAAATGGCATTATAAGTTCTCTCAAATCCCATGATGGCATTTGTGTTATAAATCAATAGTCCTAGTCTAGAAGATAGCTCTCTTGGGTTGCATCTACCATCTGGTGGTATTGTTGAATTTTAATAATGATTAAAGGGTAAATTAGTAGCCCTACTGAGCCTTTCTATGTTGTCATAACACAGACAAGATTACACACAGTTAGGGTCATGCACAGGGGTTGGGACTCATATATCTCAATAGCAGCCCTTTCCTGTGAGTTATTTTCAGCTTGGGCTCAGGAAATATCAAAAATTTGT
The DNA here is from genome assembly GCA_004026765.1 of Micronycteris hirsuta. Taxonomy (NCBI): domain Eukaryota; kingdom Metazoa; phylum Chordata; class Mammalia; order Chiroptera; family Phyllostomidae; genus Micronycteris; species Micronycteris hirsuta. Next base: position 20,575 of record PVJI01009858.1, on the reverse strand, counting down.
ATGACTCCTTAATTTTGTTTATTGTGTTGGAATCATAGCCACACAGTTTTGGCAAATATGTTTACATAATTGCTCTACATTTTAAACTTTGGTTAGAAACATTCAATTTTATTACTTGGCAATAAAGCTTTTCTATTTTCCTTTTAGATAAGTATTAGTAATTAGTTAAATTGCAGTATTTTGTCCAGCTCTATTGGTTTGGTCTTATTTCCTCCCAAAATGTATAAGTGATATTTTATCAGATATATAAACATTAATGTGGTAGAGTGTAACCGTGTACTTCTGGAGGTGTACTTTCAGTTAGAGGCGAAAGAACAAGTGTTCTGACTTGTGATTGTGTATGCACACAAATTATACACATACACACATCCTGTCTTGCTTAGTAAACCTATGTTGTTTTGAGATAGCTGATATTTTGCACATTTTAAGGGGAAAAGGTGGCATTATTTTTAGAGATAGTTGACTTTACATTGCTGGGTTTTTATTAAATTTTTGAATATTAAAAATCTAAACACTTTATAATTTAGCCAAGTTTTCATAAAATTATAACTAATTACATTAGCAAGACAGATATTGCTTTCTAATATGAACTTTGAACCTCAGAGAAATATTCCCAGTATGAACCTTTTGAGATATAGCAGATATGAAGGGACCTCATTCTTTTCCTAAGCATTTTTAATTCCTGTAAGGACCCGATGGGTGGAGATAATCAGATAATCCATCAATCTCTGAGTATTTTAAACCTATAAGTAGAATGTTTGGAACTCAGAATGCATTTTTGCAGTAGAAATAACTGTGAGTAGGAGTTAGGTTCCTGGCCAGCCCAGAAGAACATATTTAGCTTCTAATATATGAAAAATACAATGGAAAGTAATAGAAAATGAGACTGTGGCAAGATTAAAACAGGGCAATAAAATTAAATAGTTTGTATGATTCTTAAATGCTGGTGCCTTCAAAGAGGAAAAGTTTCATGTGTTGAGGAGAATGTCAAGGGGAAAGGGAACAGGATGAGTAAGTGTAGAAGATGAGCCTTGACTCACCAGTTCTCCAGGTGGTTCGGTGGAATTCCAGATGCAGGCTTGTGTTTGTACCACAGGGATGAGTATGTTCTTGTTTCAGGTATCCAAAGAGATGCCTGTGCTTGTATATATATTTTGTAAGCTTTCCGTGTTCTCGCAGACATTCTATTTATTTATTTGGCAGACATTTCTTTTAAATGTATCATCTGTTCCTGGCATTGCATAGATTAATTGGGTATTTAAGGAAAGCCCTTTATTTTAAAAAGTAGACGTGTTTATATGAGCATATTTATTAAAACTATATCAGGAACAAAGAGCAGCTTGAGCTGTAGCACTTTGGGTGTGGGAAGCTACAGAGAAGTGCTGACCTTTTTATTTAATGCTGAGATTAGAAGTTAAGTTCGAGAATGGAATTGTCTTGTATTTTTCTGGGTGGTATGGAAAATCTACTTTGGTGGCTCAGTCTGGGTCTGGTAATTGTTTGTGTTCATGGATCTCTGGAGAGCAAAAAAAGATTCTGCAAGTGGTTTTGACATCAGGCAGAGATAATCTGTCGCTGGAGCTATAAAAATTGGGTTGTCCAAATGGACTATCAGTGCAGTAAAGTATTATGATAGTATTTCCAGGAAGAATAGCTGCCTTCTGCAGTTGTCTGTCAGGTTTCTCAGTCCTTGTAGGTTGCATGTATCTATTTTAGTTCCGTATACATCGTGAATTGGAGTACGGTTGTATCTGGTGTTACCATACCCTTTTATACTTAAATAAATTGAATTATGGTGATAGTGACTTCAGGAAAAATGGACAAAAATCGAGATACAACTGTATTTCTGGTCTCTAATGTTCAAGGGTCTGTTTACCGAACTCTCCCATTTATCAAAGTATTTTGGTTTCTGATTCAGGAAAGGTGGAATAATAAACACTGAACAAAGAAAGTTAGTTTCTACTGAATGTTCAGATAAAAATAAAAAGGAAAACAAATATGCTTATGTTTGAAACGGTGTAACTGCTTGTTCTTTTAGCTCCCATGGATTCCACTGAAAACTTTATTTTACTTAGATCATATGTTTTTTTGAAGTCAGTTCCTTGGTAACTTATTTGTAACAGTTGATATACTTTGGCCTGTGTTAGTATTGTTTGAAACATTAGGAATTAAAGAATGGATTTGGGTTTTAATAATTTTAAAATAACTTTTTTTTTCTTAATCTGAAAAGCAGTTATGATTTGAATTGTTTGGCAACTAATTTAAAGTCCAGGAAGGTAGATAGATATAGTGTGTAAAGAAGGAATAATTGGTAACTGGTTTTTTTTATTTTTTTATTTTTTTATTTTTATTTTTTTTTATTACTTTATTGTTGTTCAATTACAGTTATTTGCATCCTCTCCACTCCCCTCCCCTCTCCCCCCAGCCCCCAGGTAACTGGTTTTGTTGTGTTTTTTTTCACCTATCTTTCAGTTGGTCTTTAGATGTATGGGCAGTCACAAGAGAACAGAGATTTCCATTTAAAGATTCTATTTTTAGAGAGAGGAGAAGGCAGGGAGAAACAGCAATGTGTGGTTGCCTCTCACATGGCCCCCACCGGGGACCTGGCCCGCAACCCAGGCATGTGCCCTGACCGGGAACCGAACCGGGGCCCTCTGGTTCCCAGCCCGCGCTCAAGCCACTGAGCTACACCAGCCGGGCCGAGATTTCCATTTAAATGAGCAGCTTTTTCACTACTTAATTTTTCGTTCTGGAACTTCACTGTTAGAAACATGAGACTAAAGCGCAGTTCCTCTCTACTGCCCTGTTAGTTTGTGGGAAGGACTTAGGAGTGGGCAGGGAAGGATAAATAATGAGATCATTCATGAGTCCAGGTCTGATTTATTTGGTAGCAAAAACTAGGGTGAGGAAACTTAAATGGCAGCCTTTTGGGTAGTTTGAAAATTTTGGAAATTCAAGTATGTCTTTTAATGGTTTTAGGTTAAACATAATGATAGAATCATTAAATTTTAGAACTAAAGGAGTCATTACCAATTATCCAGTCCAGCCTCCTCATTCACTGATGAAACCAAGCCCAGCAATACTTGACTTTCCCCACACCACAGTAATGGGAAATTGCAAAACCAAGGCTCCAACTTGGTGCTTCAAAATACCACATCTCCTCTTCTAAGGCTATTGTGGAAGCATTACGGAGACGGTCAGCAAGATTTAGACAACTCAAGTGATCTTGAGTTGTTCCAAAAAGGTTCAGGTTTGCTGGCACCACTGCCTTTTTTTCTTGTTATAACAGATATTGTTACCCCTATCAGGAAAGAGGGCTGCACATAGCTGTATATGAACACAGGATTATATGACTTGATTTTTAATTTTTTTAGATTTTATTTATTTTTAGAGAGAGGGGAAGGGAGGGAAAAGGAGAGAAAGAGAAACATTGATGTGAGAAACATCTGTCAGTTGCCTCTTGAACAGTCTCTGACTGGGGCCAAACCAGCAACCAAGGCGTGTGCCCTGACAGGAATCAAACCCATGACCTTTCGCTTTGCAGACAGATGACCAACCAGCTGAGCCACACCATTCAGGGCTGGCTTAATTTTTTAAAACGGTGATTCAAACTATGCAGAAACTTTCAGCCCCCAAAATGTCTGATCTTACTAATATATGGTAGGGGGGTACTATTTACTCGACATTTCTGACATGCCAAGCATTATGTTAGGAGCTCTTGCACAAGTTATTTTGTTTCCACTTTTCTATGGGATGGATATTATCTTATTTTACAGATGAGGAAACTAAGACTTAATGAAGTTGAGTAAGTTGTCCAAGGACACACAGCTAATATGTAGATAAACTGAGTATGGAACCGTATTTTCTGATTCTGAGATACTGATTTTAAATCAGAACATGTTCATATTATGCTGAGCCATCGGGCATTTGTTTTGCCATTATTTTATTTTTTATCTTTAATATTGGTTGAGGTCTCTGATCTTATACGTAAGGGACAAAATATTACCAACCCTAATTTGTTCAAGATCTAGAGGGGAAAATACAGGAACACCTGCAGTGATAGGTATAGACATTACTGAGCATTTCAGAGGCCTTAGATCTTCCATGCAAGAAGAGCTCATTGATTGGAAAGCTTTAATGGTTAGGAAATAGATGTTTCAGTGGTTGGAAACTGAACTAATCACTCCATGTTTGCATTTGGTCAAGTTAGTGGTGGCTGTTATTCAAAGCAAGTTAAAATGATTCCTGTCATTTAATAGTTAACAAGGACATTAATGACACAGAAAGGATTATGCATGTCTCATATTTCCCCATTGATTTACATGAGAGTTGCTTTTTTTAAAATCTCATTCATCCTTGTTCCTCATTTCATTCTCTGTTGAGTACTATCTGACCTCTAAAGCACTGTAGTTTAATAGTTAATTGCTATTTATGGTTCTCCAAAGTAAATAATTTTGTAAGGCTGAAATAACTTTTATAAAAACATATTATAAAATGTTATTTTAGAAATGCCTTATTACCTTAGGAAAAAAATGGATTTGAATGAATAGTAAAGTTTTTTTCCCCAAAGAGGTAGGTGACGTATTCTCTCTAGTTGAAGGTTAGAGGAAGTAGGATTTCTGGAGCCTTTTGAATTATGAGAGGGCAAGACCTGGAACAGATCTGTAGGGAACACATTTAGTTGGGCTGCAGGTTGAGAGAAATTCTGAGTCATTGCAGGGGCCTCTGACATGGGTCTCAGTCACTGACTCTGTCCATCAGCAGGCTTGCTGAATCTACCTCCAAGGTAAAACTGATTGAAATGCTTCTTTGTGACTTTTTAATTTGGCATCTGTATTCATCATGCCTAGGCTCAGGTGAACTTGCTAGTCTCATTTTAAGCAAATAAATGTTGTAAATCATATTATAGAAAATATATTTAAATTCCTACTGTGCATAGCCTGTTTGGCATTTTAACACTGTGTGTAAAATAATTATAGTGTTAATTATAACAGGCTGCTCTAGAGCAAGCCTGGTAAGACCTCTCTACTTGGCTGTTAAAGGTAGGTATGTGTACATGAAAGTAGTCAAACTGTATTTCATTTAAAATATCCTAGAATTCAGACGTCTAATGAATTTGTAGTTTTTACTCCCAAGTTAATCCAAATTAGAATCAACCCAGAAAGAGCTACACAGTTAGCTTCATTTTGGGGATGTTTTAGTGTCAAAAAGCATGTAAGTATATGCTTACGGTTTTTAGTATACAGGTGTAGATACACGTAAGTTTCGCTGCCTGCCTCACTTGTTTCCTGCCTCTTCTCTTCCCCCTGTTTTATGCTAAAGTAGAGAATGAAAAAGGACAGTGGAGAGATACTGCTCTGAAGGCTTTCGTTACAAGAGCCTGCTGAAATACCATGGCCTCAATCTGCCAGTTTTCCTTGGCTCTGTCTTACCTGATGACAGTTGATTTCAAAGGCGTCTGGTTCTCATGTACATGTAGTGACATTGTAACTTCTCCAGGGGGTATTTTCAAGTGATTTCATTCCGTAGTAGCTGATCAGCTACTTCAGAGTTGGTCAGGCCAGAAGTCAGAGAAATCAAGGACTGTTCTATTCTCAAGGAATTTACAATCTGACTTATTATTTTTTAATTGAAATTGTTATTGATATAACTCCAGATTCACATGCAGTTGTAAGAAATAGTACAGAGAAAAACTAGGTACACTTTAGCTAGTTTCCCTTAATGGTAACATTTTGTAAAACTATAATAACAAAACCAGGATATTAACATTGATATTCTCTGCAGATCGTATTTAGATTTCCCCAGTTTTACTAGTATTCCGTATGAATGTGTATTTGGTTTCATTTAATTTTATCACACATACAGGTTTGCGTATCACCATCACAGTCAAGATAGTGAGTAACTCCACCACTACAAAGATCCTTTTTGGTGCCATTTTTAACCCCACCTACCTCTTAACCACCTCACTCCCCAACTCTTGGTAACCAATAATCTACTTCAAAATGTTTGTCATTTAAAAAAGTGTTATATATAATGGAATAATACAGTATATAATCCTTTGAGATTGACCTTTTTTCTTTTAGCATAATCCCCTTGAGACTTATCCAAGTCCTTGCACGCATGAATAGTCCTTTCGTTTATATTGCTGTAATATTCCAGTTAAAGGATGCCCAGTTAAAGGGTCATTTCCACTTTATGGCTCTTACAAATAAAGCTATAATGGACGCACATGTACAGGTTTTTGTGTGAACATATATTTTCATTTCTATGGGATAAATGCCCAGACATACAATTGTGGTTTTTGTGGTCATTGTGTTTAGTTTTATAAGCTGCCAAACTGTTTTTCAGAGCAGCCGTACGATTTCACTCTCCCACCAGCAGTGTGTGAGTGGTCCAGTGTCTCCGTGTTCTCATCAGCAGTTGGTGTTTGTCACTTTTATTTTACCCATTCTGTGGTGTGTTAGTGACATCCCATTGTGGTGTAATTTGCATTTCTTTGATGGTTAATGATGTTAAATATCTTTTTACACATAATTGCCATCTGTATATCCTCAAAAGTGAAGTTTTAGAGGATTGTTTTTATTTTTTGCCCATTTTTCTAATGAGAATTCTTGTTTGTTTATTTTTAAGCATGATATATCTTGTAATTTGGTGTCCAACTCCCTAGAGAATAAAATTCAAACTCTGTAACTTAGTATATAAGACTTCTGTTGTCTGGTCCCCATTGGCCTTTCTGGTCTCACGGTCTTTATCCACCTATATAAGACTGACTTGTATTACTAAACACCCACTCCCTCTCAAAGACTTGTTCCTCTCTCTGCCATGCCTTTTCTCCCAGGCAGATCGTCTCTCGTCCTTCTACGCCTAACTCAAATGCTATCTTTCATGGAAATCTTTCCTTCCAGTGTAGGAGAGGTAACAAAATATCCCTTACTCCACCTATCTACTTATCACTTACCCAGTTTTATTTTTCTTTCTAATACTTCTTATTCCTGTCAGTACACTGTCTGTCTGTTTATTTATTTGCTCATCTGTCTCCCCTACTCGAATACAACCTGTATGAATGAGAGGCACTTAATATTGTTACCTTGCTTTATAAACCCCAGTGCCAACAATAGTGCCTGACATGTGGTAGGCACCTAGTAAATATTTACTGAAAGGCTGAATGAGGAAGTGAGTTTGTGGATACTTGTGTTGCCACTCCCTTCCATAGCATATTGCCTGCCATATCCTGTTCATAGTATAATAAAAGTAATAACTAACATTTACCGTAATGATTATATCTCAAGCAGTTTGAGGCATCCCTTTCCTTGGTGGTCTGGTGCACAGCTCTAACCCATCATTTTATCAAAAAAGAAGCCCTGGCTGGTGTAGCTCAGTGGATTGAGCGCAGGCTGGGAACCAGAGGGTCCCGGTTCGATTCCCAGTCAGGGCACATACCTGGGTTGCGGGCTGGGTCCCCATGGGGGCCATGTGAGAGGCAACCATGCATTGCTGTTTCTCTCCTTCTCTTTCTCCCCCTCTTCCCCTCTCTCTAAAAATAAATAAAAAAATAAAATCTTAAAAAAAAAAGAAACAAGTTATAAAAATACAAGAATAAATATTGTAAGAGATTATAAAGCCTTTGTTTCACTGGCCCAGCAGATACCTGGCACAAAACAGGTGGTCCCATCTGAGTAAACAGTTGTCAGGGTATATATTGCTTTTACTTGTGTAAGCTCAGAATCCAGCTGCATTTTGAGTAAACCAGTATCCCACTGACCAGGCTTACGGAATGCACAGGAAACATCTGTTAATTTTGGAAAGCAGTTACACTGATTTGGAGAATTACTGCTATCTGCTAAAACAAAGCTCCCTTGGAGAAGAGAAGTTCAGTTAAAAGGCCTCACATGCATCTGTCTTTAGTGAGCTTTCCTTTCATGTTATGGACTAGTTAAGCAAGAAACATTCCATTCCTCTCGTTTCAGTAGTCCTCTTATCAAACCTGCAGAACGAAGCCGTGGAATCTAATTTCCATGCCAATCAAAAACAGTTTTTTAAAAGTTTCCTAAGTAGTACGGATCTTAAGATATCTTCATATGCTGTTCAGAAAACACTGACAGTTACATCACACAAAAAAGAAGAAATTAAAGCTTTATGAAACTCTTCTTTAATAAAAGAACTGTTCCTGTGCCTTACATGTAAGACTGAAGGAAAAAAAAATCTGAGCAGGCTGTAGGAACCTTTTGGAATTAGCAAAAATGTACAAAGCTGTTATAAAGTCACAAGCCTGGTGAAGGGGCCTGGTGCAGTTTTTATATATATGGGGAAATAATCAGAATGATTTAGCTACAGAAAATGTGTTTTCCCATAAAGAATATCTATATTATTTTATACTTTTTCTTGTTGTCTCCAAATAAAGCATGTTATTAACCCCAAGAACATGGACTTGTTAGAATCCAGATGGGAAAGATAGATGTAAGAGTCTTATCTGAAAAAGTTATTAAATCTTTTAGAAAAATATTAACTTGAGAAAACCTTTATTTTGTATTCTCAGTGTACAACTGATAAAATCCCATGTCTTAGCTGTTCAGAAGCCAGAGAAGCTATGCTATGGATTTGCACAGATAACCTGTGAAAACTCTTTAAGAAATTACATCTTTCCTCTTAATGTATTACTACTACTTCTAGTTAACAGCACTTATTGCACGTTGTGTGCTGAGCACCATATTTGGGGAAGTAAGTGTAAAAGGCACTTTTAAAATGAAAATTGGCACTGAGGCTTTAGTGAAGAATGTAAAATAAAGATCTGAAGGGGTGAAAATTTCTATGATGATTAAAGAAATGGGTTTTGGTCTTGTTAAAATATATGAAATCTTTTTGTAGGGCAAAATTGAAAGACTGCAAAAATAAGGAAATAACATTAGCTCTAATAGGTTCAGGAGCTTTTTTTGATGCTAAAATGAGTTAAGGTATGTTTTTATACCCAGTGGTTATAACTTAACCATTAATGCTTTCATACAGTAGTCTGGTAGGAGATCTTAGTCATTTTCTTGAATGTGGTCTTATTAGACTCTTGATGGTATAAGCATCGTTACTTCTTATTGCGTCCTCTCACTTTTAAGACGCAAAATATTTTTGTACGCTCTTCTGTACTCTACAGTGTAATGTCTTCTCTGCCTGCTCACTGAAATCTTGACCCCAGTAAATATTTTTGCTAATGCCCCTAGGTAGATTTTATAAGTAAAATCTGTGAATGTGAACAGAGGTGTTAGAGCTTATAGAGATAGAGGCTCTATTTCACTCTACTTACCTGATGTTAGAATAACAATAGTTATTCTTCCCTGGGTTTACCTTACAGGTTTACCTTGATGGGGATAGACAGTCTAGAGGGTTAGAAGTGTGTTTATGTATAGCCTGTCCACAGGAAGTATATTGAAAGCCAGTACCATAATCCATATGCCAACGCGGTGTGATTTTTTTTTTTTTTTTTTTTTGCATTTAGGGGGCTATCCAGATGGGAACGGCAGTTTACAGCCTCTCCTTCCCCTCACTTTTGACCTTTTCTTCCCAAGTACAGTATTAATAAAAAATAAGTGTTTATGGGGAATCCTTGAAATAACTGAGATTAGTAAACTTGGAGAAGGGTGAATGGGAATTTTCAATTCTTTCTGTATTAACTATTTTACGTTATAAAAATTATATAGAACTTAAATGTTCATAAAGCAAAATGAAAAATGCTCCATCCTTTTCCTCATTATCCCCTCTCCAGTTCAGAGAAAAGGTTTTGGGGGGGGGTGGTTATTTGTTTGCTTTGTATTTTAGCATGGAAAGTTTTAGAGTAAATGGAAAGTTCAGGGCTAGCTAATCTCTGTCCCTACGAGGCCATTATTATCTGGGAGGCACTCGACAAAGGGAGAGGCTGTCAGCTCTGTTTCCCCTTGGGCAGGAACAGTCTTCCTTCTTGTGTGTCACCTCTGTGCCGAACACAAAGCCTACTGCACCAGGAAAGGACAAGGTAACTCATGCCCACATCTCAGATGGAGGAATTGGATGGTGCTTTGTCTTTCTGCCTGCTCCTTATTTCTCTCCTCTTCTCTTTCCATCCTTTCTTACTGTTTTCTGGAATTTTAATTTCTCCCTACTTCTCTCCTCTCCTCCATTTTTTGGGGGAGGGTGCCTTTAGCTAGTGGCAGATCCGTGTTTTGAAGTGCTGTCAACTAGCCTCTTTGCACTTTAGTCCAGTATGAAAACCTGTATTTAAAAAAGAGATACAGGTACTTTGCTTTACATTGCAGGTTGAAGTTCATCTTCATTGCTTAAGTGACACATGCTGCTTATGTCTGTCACAGGCCTTTTTAGTTTGTGGTACTCATTAAGGTTGTCATCATTATAATGATTATTTACCAAAGAAGGATGAAGCTAGCTTGTATAAAGTTGCTTTAAAAAGTACCTTCAGATCTAGTGGGATACCTCTAAATTAGTCATTTATTTTGGTGACTGAAATTCTTTATAAATTGGAGTCATTGTCATGATACGTATGAAACTATGATTATTCTGAGCTTTGGGATGTTACTATAAAGTAGTAAGCTGCCCAAAAGAAGCAGTGAAATTAAACATGAAAACAAGCCCAGGAGTGACCTGCTGCAAAACCATGGCTCACATGAACTCATTGCAGGAATTCTTTACTCAGACATGTATGCTGTGATGAGCTGTTTCACATGACTGATAATGCAGAAGTTTCTCTCTGAAGTCATTTTTTCGTACAAGTCTAGACTCTCAAGTGTCTAGAGTAATTTTTTAATGTTAGAGATCACACCCTAAACACACACACACACACACACACACACGTGTATATATGAGGAGGAAGAAAGTGTCCACAAATGTGTGAGCTTTTTATGTATCAGGCACTGTTGTTAGTGAGTTATTTATATTAATTCATTTAACCCTCATAAGGCCTGTCAGGTGGGCACTATTATTATCTCCATGTTATGGGTGAGGAAACTGAGGTGCAGTGAGCTTAAGAGCTTACTCAATTTCATTTAGCTTACTCAATTTCAAATGATGTGAGCAATGGCTTGCAAGTGATGTGGAGGGTGATCTGGTTGGGGACATTTCTATGTGATGAGAAGTTAAGAGAGTCCACCAAGTAAGAGAGGTCCCTACTACCACAGCTGGCAAGCAGCCGAGGCGGAAGAGGCAACCTGCATCCATGACGGGATTTGGGATTCAAACCCAACCCCTCCCCCTGGTTCTTACACAAGAATAAGGGAGCAGGGGGAGCAGAGCCAGGGGAGTGAGACTGGTTGGTGAGTGAGCAAAAATAAACAGCTCACCCTTTGACTAGTTTCCCTAACAGGGTGATCACGTGTTTCTGTGTCAGTTATATAAGCCATATTGCTTCTGCTAATGTCTTTTCATCATAATCCTAACAGCCACTGAAAAAGTGGTGAAACTTTTGGAAAATATGACCATTCCCTCTGCCCATGCTATGCTCTTGATTGTGACTCAGTGTGAAACCACTATGGTATAAGGCCTAACACTGTGTTCTGCCTTGACATCTGGGGAAAACCAAGAATTCCCCAAATGGCCTAACTATAAGTTCCCATTCCTACTCTGCCCCCTCAGGTAAGGTCCCCTAGCCAAACATCCTTCTTTATCAGAGACAGTTCTGACTTAGCCCTGAGTAGAGAATAATAGTTCCTTGCCAAAGGGTGGAATTATTCAAACTAGCCAATCACATCCTCCCATGGGAACCAGAAGGCACCCTGCCCTCCTAAAACTGCAAAGCCTGTCTCCCACAGTCCCTGGTGGTTCACTCTGTTCCCAAATGCAACATCAGTGAGGCCCTGTGTGGCGTGCTATGTCCTTGTCCCCTGGACTGTGAGTACAGGGTAGGGCAAAAGTAGGTTTACAGTTGTAAGTATGTGAAAGGGTTTAGTCTTGTATTATTAAAAGTAGGTTTACAGTTGTTCATAGGGAAACTAATATAATAATTAATAAATAATAATACAAGTATAAACTCTTTTGCATACTTAACGACTATAAATCTACTGATAACCTGCTGTCAAGCTCATCTGTCCAGTGCCATGTGTTTGGCCAGCCCCATAATCGTAGGGCAGGAATCCCTTCCTCAAAAACAGCATGAATAGGAGGTAATTTAAACCACCATTAAAGAAGATGCCATTTTCTGGGATCCTTAAGTACAAAGCAGGTACACTGGTGAGAAATTATATTGAAAGGTATATAAAATTAGCTTGATGTAGATTCTGCCATGAAAAACTCAAGCAATTTTCAAGTTAAAGGTATTAATGTTATGGGCTCCAGAAATATGACATATTCTAGGTTACATTAAATACAGACCTCACTATAATAAAGTAGTGGAGAATTACAAGGAATCCAGTGGTTAAACCTAAAGGACATTTGCTTTCAGTCCAAATCTTATTTTATCCAAGGTTACTTGAGTGTTCCTATTTTCTAACAGGAACCACGATCTGTAACTGGGATTTCCCACTGCCATGGGGAAAGGGTAGTAAGCTTCTTGGGAGCCCCTAAGGAGCCAGAGAGGGGGAGGTTAAATGTTGCTCATGAATCAATCAGTCCACTTCCTTATTTAAAACTATATATAAAAAATTCTTACTTATGTCTCTTCCTCAGGTACTATCCACAAAGGAATCAACTGTGGATCCCTGATAACCCCTAAAATCCATATGGAACCTATTTCTTTCTCTGAGTACCCTGGGGGAACAGGTCCGTCTTTTCATGACTGAGAGGTTGTTGAGGGCACCAGGAGAGGGCAAAGGTTTCTTTCACTGTTCTTTTTTTTTTTAAGATTTTATTTATTTATTTTTAGAGAAAGGGGAAGGGAGGGAAGAAGAAAGGGAGAGAAACATCAATGTGTTGTTGCCTCTTGTGCGCCCTCTACTAGGGACCTGGCCCGCAGCCCAGGCATGTGTCCTGACTGGGAATCGAACTGGCGACCCTTTGCTTCACAGTCTGGCACTCAATCCACTGAGCCACACCAGTCAGGGCCTTTCACCTCTCTTAATCCCATGCATCAGCGTATCTTTCCACAAGTTATACTGCTCTGTATTTTAGCGTGCTTGATTGGGAATCAAGAAAAATCATAATATTGCTGTCAAACCTGGGTAACATCTTCAAAAGCTAGACTCAGGGAAAATGGAAGGGAAGTGAAAATAAACATGCATTTAAGAAGTGAGATAAACAGATTCACTTTGGACAGGGTCGCAAACATTTCATTGAATTTCACATATATCTAGGCAAAGAAAATGCAGCAGAGGAGAGAAGAAAATAGCAATGGTTTCAGCCTAAGACAAACTCACATTTAAATCTAGGATCCCCCACTCACCTGGCTATGTGTAACTGGAGAGGCTCTTTAATTTTATATTTCCCTAAACTGTAAAGTTGAGATAATACCACAAACTATGAGGTTAAATGAGATCATGTGAACATGCCTGATACACGGAATAGACAGGAAATAAAGACAAAATTTTAAAAAGCAGACATGCAAAGAGGGAGAACACCACGGTCCATTAGGTAAACAAATAGCATGGGGAACTGGAAGTTCTCGTTCTTGTTCACTCCTGGTAATGCCAGATGTCAATATGCTGCCTGATCTCTCTACCTCTCATACTCTGGTTTCTTTTCAGATCATATAAATCTTTTGCCTTTTACTGATCGCTCTACGTCTTGCATGAATGAATTAATAAACGAATGGACTTTATCCTAATATCCTGCAAAAAACAGCATAGTATGTGTAGGCAAAGCTAGCCTGCTGCCTCTTGTTTTTAAGGCCTCTGAGCTAAGAAAAGGTTTTACATTTTTAAACGGTGAAAAAAAATCAAGAATATTTTGTGGCAACAGAAAATTACATAAAACTCAAATTTCAGTGTCCACAAATAAAGTTTTATTGGAGCCCAGGCACGCACATTTGTTTTGTACTGTCTGTATCTGCCTTTGCACTATATCTGCAGATTTGAAAAGCTGCACAGGAGTCCACATGGCCTGTGAAGTCAAAAGTATTTATCATCTGACCCTTTATGGAAAGAGTTGCTGACCCCTAGGATAGTAGATTACCAGAAGAAGCAAAACTTTGCTTTGGAGCAAAATTTCCTGTGTTTGAATCCTATCTCCTAGTAGCTAAATGAAATTGAGTAAGCTCTTAAGCTCACTGTACCTCTGTTTCCTCACCCATAACATGGAGATAATAATAGTGCCCACTTAGGATGCCTTTGTTCCACCTTTCATTTTCTGGGGTCTTTTCTCTCAAGTGCTAGTACCTCAGGTCTCTCTGACTGCCCCAGCCTTTGTGGGGCACTTATTTTTCTGGCTCGGTAGCCCTGAATATCTTTGCACTGCCTTTAACATTTAACATACTCTTAACGTTTAGTTCTCTTTTTAGAAAATAGTCCCTGCCTTTATCCTAATTACTATAGTTATGTCAGCTCTTTCTGACTTTATCAGTTTAGGAAAGTTTTATTCAGCAGGTAGAAAGAGAAGCAACCAATAGAATTTACAGTTTGAACATTATCTCTAACTCATTCTATTAATGATCTTCACCCAGTCCCTAAAATAATATATGATACATAATAAGCCCTCAATAAATATTTATTGAAATAAGTGGTATAGCAGTTTTATATATAAAAATATATGTATGCTTGTATATATGTATATTTGTGTAAATGCGTGTGCATGTGTGTTTGTCTAAATGTGTAGTCATCCCAATGTCATTATTTTTGGTGGCCTTTATTTGGTGCGGTACTACTGAGGTACATATTACATAATGAGGAGGTAAAGGGAAGAAACGATGTTGGGTCAACCCTAACTTCATTTGACTTTTTTTTTTTAATTTTTCAACAGCTTTGCTACAATGGCAAAACTGACTTGGGAAACTATATTTTATTTGGAGGGGATTCTAACTCATTGGAATGCTTTTCTATTTGTATTAACAAAAGTTTTTTGCATGCATTTCTTTTTTCTAGTATTATTTTGTATTGGTTTTAGGTGTGCAGCATAGTGGTTAGACAATCAGATACTTCCAAAGCATTCCCCTTGATATTTCCAGTACCCACCGGCATCATACATAGTTATCGCGATGTTATTTACTATATTCCCTATGCTATACTTTACACACACCCTCATCATTATTTTGTAACTACCAATTTGTTCTTTTTAATCCCTTCATCTCTGTTACTTAGTTTCCCAACCCCCCTCACCTCTGGTAACCACCAGTCCAGTCTCTGTGAGTTTGTTTCAATTTTGTTTATTTTGTTCTTTAGATTCCACATATAAGTGAAATCATATGGTATTTGTCTTTCTCTGACTGATTCATTTCACTGATCATAATACTCTTTAGGCTCATCCATGCTGTTGCAAATGGTAAGACTTCATTCTTTTTTATGGCTGAGTAATATTATTTATATATGTATATGCCACAGATTTTTAATCCACTAGTCTGCTGATGGACACTTGGGTTGCTTCCATAACTTGGCTATTGTAAATAATACTGCAATGAACACAGGGGTACAGGTATTCTTTTCAATTAGTGTCTTGGGTTTCTTTGGATAAGTACCCAGAAGTGGAATTGCTGGGTTATAAGGCAGAAATGCAAATTAAAACCACAGTGAGAGCCCTGGCCAGGTAACTCAGTTGGTTAGAGTGTTGTGCTGGTACACCAAGGTTGCGGGTTCGATCCCCTGTCAGAGTGCATACAAGAATCGACCAGTAAATGCAGAAATAAGTGGAACACCAAATTGATGTCTCTCTCACTCTCTCTCTTTCTCTCTCTCTTACCCCCCTCCCCCCACACACAGGATGAGATACTACCTCACACATGACTCTGGAATGTGCAATTCCATTAGGGAAATAAAGTAACAGAGTGAAAAGTTTTTTGGTGAAACTAAATAGAAACATTTTTCTGGTGTAAATTGTGAAACAATTTTATATAGTTGGCGTATTATTGTATATAATGGTAACTTTTTTTTCTAATTTTTCCATGTAATGTTCATCCTTGAAGTTCTTAGTCATAATTTTTTCCACTCAAATGTGATAAATATGAAAGCAGCCAAAGGAAACACAATCATCAAGTCATAATGAGCAGCATTTGCAAAAGAAGTATAACAACATCCTGAGGACAAATTGGTTCTGTTCATTTGGGGCCAGGAGTAGAAAGCAGAGGAAGAGAAAGATCATAGAAGTTCATATTTACTTGTTGTGATTTGGCAGTGAGAAAGAAACTCCTGAAGGCGAGGGCAGTGGGATGAACTCCTTTCTTTTAGTTTGGGAGGAATTACATACTACATTCTTTCTTACGGGGCTCAGAATAATATCACAGTCAAGAGAGGAAAAAGAAACCAGATTTGTCAATGACAGAGAACAGAATTCAGTGATTTAAAGGCATTCTTCAGTTAATGCTGCTTCTCCTCTTTCTCTGCCATCCTTATTCTTCTCCCCTCATACTTGCTGGAATTATTAATTTAATGGAAGTTCACGAGGGTGTTTTTGGTAGTGATATCTGGCTTGGCATTGTGTGGGTTTTATGTTCCCGAAAACTCTTAGGGCAAATGGATTAAATAAGCACTTTAAAAAAGACATTTCTTTCTAAAAGAGAAAATTATCCTTGATGTAACATCTTACCTGAAAGTGTAATTTGATGTACTCCCAGTGGAGGATGTTCTGTACATGTAAGAAAACAACATAAAAATAAATAATTTTTTAAAAAAGCGATGGCATTAAATAATTATGACTCCAAATATATAGGCCCTTGTCGTGTGAAATGGAAGGAACAGTTCCCTAATCAGAGGGAATTTATTTCTAGGCTTTACGTCTCTCCAGTTTTATTCCAGTGTCCTGGAACAAAATGATTTTCTAGAAGGAAAACTTTTACTGTAGAATCAAATCTGATTTGGAAATGGTGGCCTGGGGAAGTAGTCTTGACACTGTTGGTGGTTGTTGCAGCTTGCTTTCCTTTTACTTCGATTTTCAAATTATGATATAACTACACAGGAAGGTGTGGAGGAAACACTATGTCCTGTTTCTCTAACCCCAGTGCGGACAGTGTTAGGACGTTATCTTCCTGACAGTGGGAAGGAAATAGAAGGAATGGAAGAGCCCCGAACTCAGTGACCGTCATTGGTAAAGAATCCATATTTCATTATTAGAAATCTAAAATTATCTAGGTGGATTTGAAAGCTGTTTACAATATGGGGAAAAGTAAGTTAATCAACAGTGTTTGTGTTTAATCATGTAGAGATGAACAAGTAAATGTGGATACAAATGCCTTCTTTCCTGATTTTGCTGCTAAAGTCATCCTTCCGTTAAAATAAGATTTTTGTAAACATATTTCTGTTTCAGTTGATGTCACTCTCATTTTGCTGGTGACTGTTCATGAAACCTTGATGGAAGACTAGAGTTTTTCCTCATCTCTTTACCCTAGCCCTGGTGATATTTCTTCTTCTTACTTTCAGCCCTTCCTCTCAATTCCTGTAGGCTCAATTCCTGTAGTTCAGGCTGCTTGCACTACTGAAATTAACTTCTAGATCTCCTTCCACTTCTTCCGTCACTGTGCCCACCCCCAGTTGGTTCAAGATTAATCTTCCTCC
This sequence comes from Micronycteris hirsuta, assembly GCA_004026765.1. Taxonomy (NCBI): domain Eukaryota; kingdom Metazoa; phylum Chordata; class Mammalia; order Chiroptera; family Phyllostomidae; genus Micronycteris; species Micronycteris hirsuta. Next base: position 2,975 of record PVJI01009858.1, on the reverse strand, counting down.
CAAAGCTTCAGAAATCATAAGTTGTCTCTACTGTTTACAATTCAGGTGTGTGGGAAGCTCCTTTAACTTCGACTTAAGCTATGAGATCATCAAGGGGCTCTCACTGATGCTAAGAAATAGGAATGTCCTTTTCCCTGGTAGATGGGGGAGTTGGGCAGCGGCTATGCTTACGAAGTTCAATTGATAGAAGAGGTACCATTCTCTTCCCTACAGCACTAATAAGAAAAAAGTATGGTAGTGACATCCAGTTTGGAGATCTACTGGAAAACTTGTCTCCCTGTTGAGGGCTTATAGGATGACTATAAATTTTTCAGCTATTTTTCATGCCCCTTGACAGCCTGGCACCTGTCATCTTCTCCAAACTTGTTTCCATTAATTACTGATAGGAATCTCCTGATGCAGCCAAAATGTTCTTTTTGTTTTCTGAATACAAACATTCTCACTTCCACATCATCGATTGTGATGCTTAGAATGCCTCTTCTCCTTTAAGCTGTATACTCTTTTTAGTATTCCCATCAAACACTTCTTTATGATCATCACTACCATAAATATGTACTGTCTAAATGTTCCTGAACATTTCATTGCTTTCTAATATCATTTTTGTTTAATCAATAAAAACGTATGTGTCAAGCAGTATGCTGGCGATTCAACTGAAAACAGTTTTCTTGTCCTTAGGACTTTCCATTTTTGATTTAATGAAGTGTTAGTTTTCAAAATGTATAGGTAGGAGGATCTGTTGTTCATACATCTTCAGCAGCAGCTGGGACAACCCCACCTTTAGTGTTTCTGGTGTAAATTACTTCAGTTCTGTGCTTTGAAACTAGTTTAATAAGTCTTTTACTAAGGAGCTCCTGGAGGGCTGCCCTGGCCGAGGAACCGCAGGTCCTCAGTCTCTCTGAGACAACAGCTGGGATCGTAACAGAGTTCGTCATATGCTGCTTTGTCAGACAAGACTAGGTTATTGAGCTTGTCCTGAACTTTGCCTTTGGACCACTTCTTCATTTTGGCCTTGCCCTCAGACTCGTTCACTGGGTCTTTGTCTTTTTTGGCTGACTTTCCAGCATGGCAAAACTCAAAGAGCGGCCGCTACCACTGCTGCCTCGAGAAGATGTTGGACAAAAAGGAGCATATACTTTAAATTTACCACCAGGGGCAGTCAAGTAGGATCAGGTATGATTCAGAGTCAGGAAAATTAATTTGGGTTATGGAGGGGTGGTCAGGGAAGGTTTTCTGTAGGAAAGCAATTTTCAGAACTAAAATGTCCCAACGTTTTGTGGCAACCTGTTTTGACCCATGTCATTGTAATATTTAAAGCTTTTTTCCCTTGTTCTTAAACATTAACTTTTGTAAACATTTTATATCCCTAATGGTTGCTCTCTTCTTAATAATAGCTTTCCAAATGTTAAGAAAAACCTCTCAGTTCCCCTTTTAGACAAAATAAACGTAATTTCCTCAAAGGTGCCACAGCTCTATAACTGATTTTTTGAAATTCTTATATTGTTGAGTCCAAAAGAATGTACAGATAGGCTGATCCAAAAAAACCCAAATTACTAGGATTTTGTTACAGCCAGCTTCTGACTCAGTGGGGTGTGGCTGGACCTGAGGTTTTATCCTTCTGAGAAGCTCGCTGGTGATGCTGAAGCTGCTCATAGATTGAACATGTTCTGAGTGACAGGATTTTAGACTGTCACTCAGACTAAGGGGCCAACAATTAAGGTGAAAACAAGTAAAGCTCTGTGTTTCCTCTATTTATCCTGCAGGCTGTGTATCTGTTAACTCTCATTTATTCTTGTTCATCTAAATCAACTAATTATCCAGCTGGGGTGGGCTCATCTCTGGGCACCCAGAGGCAGGGAATCTTGCCAGTGATCTGACTAGAAATCTTCTGTTTTTCACCCCTGCCACTCACTGGGGAATGAGTCTCCTTCATGTCATAGGGAATATGATAAGGTTGCACCTACCTACTAATTGAGACTGATATGATTCCACAAGGCCTTCCAGGCACTGAGTAATAGGAAACCCTGTCTTTGGCGGGGGAAGTGACTTTTTTTTTTTTTTTTGGCATTCTGCCTTTATCCAACTGGTTTGTTTAACAGTTGGGCTCCAGGAATGGCATCTGAAGCAAGTCTGTGTCCTACAGGAACTGGCAGAAAAACTTATCTTGAGCTTTTAAGATTCCCGTTAGCAGTTTCCGTAATTTGTGGGATCCTTGGCCATTGAGTGACCTGCCCGTGACTTGCTAAGGTGCCTGCCAGAGTGAAATGCAACTCTCTTTACTCTGCCTGAGTACTTCCCCTGATGACTTTTGTGGATTTTTTACTAACTTCTGTAGATATTTTTACAGACAGGAAAGCAGTTCTCCCGGGCAGTTTGTTCCTGAGTCTTAAAACCAAAGCTAGAAAGTATTATTTCTGTCATCTTCCTGGGGAACTTTGCTATGGAATTCCCCCACTGATTGGATTGCAACAATGGCTTTTAGATTCAAGAGATCTGTCTGAATACTAAGTGGGAAATGATGATGTCAGGCTGGTGAGGAAGAACTGGTAAATGGCCTGGTACAGTGGTTTCACACTAGCATGCCTTGCCTAGGGGCCCTGCACCCCTAGAGTTTCTGAATCAGCAGACCTGGAGCAGAGCCCAAGAATTTGTTAACATCCTCTTTCCTCCCTGTGTCTTTTTTTTTTTTTCCTTCTCATGTCTTAAGATGTGGTTATAAAAAAAGGAAATTGGTTATAATCAAGGAGGTGGGCACATACGACATTAGCATGTGCATTGTTGGTTGCGATAGCCATCATTACCTCCCAAGCCTTGTATGTTCATTAGCTAAACAAAACAAAGAGACCCAATGAAGCAGCACCTGTTTTAATGTCCCTTTTGTGGTAACCCAGCCCGTGTCCCATGAGGCGTCTTGGTTTGTACTAGTAGAGACCTCATCTTCTAGAGTAAGGATATATTGAATCATAGGATGGGGGCAG
>PVJI01009857.1:0-63222 GCA_004026765.1 Micronycteris hirsuta | reverse complement strand
TAAGAATGCTAAGAAACAAGAAAAATGTTCATAGCCAAGATTTTTAAAAAGCTAATAAAAATAGATGCCCGGGTGGCCAAAATACTGAGGTTATCAGACAAGGACTTTAAAAGAACTGTAGTTAAAATGCTCAGGAAAATAGATGAAGAGATGGAGAATTTCACCCTAACATTGGAATCTATTACAAAATCAAATCAAATCTATAAAGAAATTAATCAAATGAAAAATGCAAGAACTGATTTTTAGAAACATATATATTTATATTTATATAATATATAAAAATATACATGCATATATAATACAATATATGCAAATTTGTATAATACATATTTAAATATATATAAATTACAAGTATATATGTGTATATATATAAATTACACATATATATGTATGTATACTTATAATTTTTATATATAAATACTTAATTTCAAATTAGATATAGCAGAAGAGAGGAATAACAAACCATAAGGTAGGTCAATAGAAAATGTCAGTCCAGAGTGAATCCAAGTGCAAAATATGGAAAATACAAAAAAAAAAGAAGCCCGGCCTGAGAAAAATGTAGAACAAGTAGTTTTAGCATACGTACAACTGAAGTCTCAGAAGGACAAGAGACAGGGAATGATGGCAGAAGCAATACATGAAAAGATAATGACCAAAAATTTTCAAAATGATGAAATAAATCAAGCTATAATTTCAAGAATCTCTACAAATCTCAATACACACTGATGGATAGGCAGACATGTAACATGTAGGTGCATAATAGTTGAACTGCTTAAAATCAAAGATGAAAAAAAACCCTTCAAAGCAACCAAATAAAAATGGCATATTATCTTCAAATAAGCAACAATAATACTGAAACTTAACTTCTCATCAGAATTTATATAAACCAGAAGAAAATAGAATGATATCTGTAAAGGAATAAAAAATAACTCTGGAATTTTATATTCTGAAAAAAAAGAAGTTCTTAAAAAAATGAAAGAAAAACTGAAAAAGTTATTCTACAACAGAATCCCTCTGAAAGAAAGATGGAAAAGTTATTTTCCCGCAAAAGAAAAATAAACCAAAGTGAAAGCTTGGTTCAATGTGGGAGGGAACTAAACGTGTGAGTAAAGCTAAACCAACACATTGTTTGCATAACACTGTTCTGCAAAGCTGCATGATTTAAATTATACATAGACTTAAAATAATGACAAGCAGCCCCAAAAGTGGGGGAGGGTTTAAAAGAGTTAAAATAATCTAGGATTTTTACATTGTGTTAAAAGCAATAAAATGCTAAATTTTATGATACTCTGATAATTTTAAAGGAATCTAAGTACCCACTAAAACAAAATTTTAAAATGTATGACAAATATGTTAATAAATTGGAAAAAATGAATAATAAAAATATTTGATTTGAAGAACAGCAAGAGAAGGAGGAAAACAAGACCAAGAATGAAAAAAGCTGAAAAAGAACACTATAGGTGAATTAAACAGAAAGTAAATAGTAAGATAGTAGATTTAAACTCAAATATAACTGTGATTACATTTTTTTTAAATGATCTTGCTCAGTTACTGATGGTTAGCAGTCTTTTTTTTTATTTTAAAGATTGTATTTATTTATTTTTAGACAGAAGGGAAGGGAGGGAGAAAAAGGGAGAGAAACATCAATGTGTGGTTGCCTCTCATATGGCCCCAACTGGGGACAGTGTGGATCAGTTGGTTGGGCATTGTCCTGCAAACCAAAAAGCCATGGGTTCCTTTCCCAGTCAGGGCACATAGGGCTTGGGCTCCACGTCAGGGTGCGTGAGATCCCTGGCCTGGGCATGTAAGGGAGGCACCAGTTGATGTTTCTCTATCACACTGATGTTTCTCTTCCTCTCTTTCTCCTTCCTTTCCTTCTCTCTAAAATCAATAAGCATGCCCTCAACTGAGGATAAAAAATTAAAATATAAAATAAAAAGATATAGAGAACTTGAACAACAAAATTAGGAGATTTGTCTTAACTGAAATATTTTGAACACTGCCCTCAACACCATGTGTATTTTTCTCAAACACACATGATATAGTGACTTCCAAATTAACGAGCATCAGAAAACATCAAAGAATTGACATTATACGGAGTATGCCTGCTCTTTTTTTCAATATTATAATTGAAATACGGTCATGAAAAAAATTCAAACCCTAGGAATTTTTTTAAAGTTGTTATTATTCCAATGTTGTATATGTAGAAAATTCAAAAGTATCTACAAACTACTATATTGAACGAGTCAACTTAGCAGCATGGCTGAAAATGAAATTGTTTCTCTCCCTATACATCAGAAGCATTTAGAAAATGTACACAAACAAACAAGATGATATGAACTTACAAAATGAATTGATAAAAGAGAAGAAAGATAAAAGTAAAACTCTAGACATTGAGAAAAACGGGTAAATATAATCTGAAAACAAAAGCAGCAAAAACCAGAAAAATAAAAATACAAAACTATTTTTAATAACATTTATTATGAATGAAACTTTAAGAAAAATCAAATGAAACTTTAAGAATGAAACTTTAAGAAAAATCAAATGGTAGCAAATTTAAGTTCTGCTAAGGATTAATACCATTTGCTGGCTTTTAATATGTTTTTCCATATTCCTTTAGCCTCTATTGTTTATTTATCTTGTCAACTTTAAGTTTTATTTCATAGTGTGTTATTGTTTCCAACTCTTTTTCTCTTAGTTTTAGCCTTTTTAACTCTCATTTTAAATTGTATTTATTTAAGTGTTTTAAAGTTTTGTTTTGTCTTAAAATTTATGCATTTTATCTTATAGTATACTTGTATTTTATTTTTATATAAAAACATAAATTATATTATATAAATTAATTAATCTGTAATTTAATTAATTTTAACTTCCTCCTTCCAAAGTAGAGTTGATGCTGTGCTAGATTTCCCCTTAAAACCTCAAAAGGCTAGGAACATGTGGACCTCAGTTTGAAGAGTCTAGTCCATCTTACCTGCCATTTGGAAAGTTGGGTAAGAAATGGGTCATGGGTAAGCCAAAGGAAGAGGGTATTTGCTAAAACAAGTCTGATAACAACAGTCAAGTTGAGGAACCCTTTACCTGAACACTTGTTCCAGAAAAGGGCTGTGCCTGCAGGTAATTCCTAGATGCAACAAAGAACACCAATTGCCAGAGGCTAGGGTGTTTCTGGGGACAGGTTGACATTGTTATATGGAATCTGGCTGTGGGCCTAATAAGAAAAAAAGACAGTGAGAACTCTGATCTTTCACCATTTTTAGCATTGGTCATTCTATGCTTCTTCACATTCCTTCAGTTGTCCCTTTGACTGAGTCTTCTAAAGTCATCTGTTCTTTCAACCTAAACATGTCCTCCCTGTCTCTGACTTCCCACATTTCCCACTAACCTTGCCTCCATGCTGTTAATACTGTTGCCCTGCTGTTAGCATCACGGGAGGCTTGAAGTACTGCATATTTCAACCCTCCTACTGTACCTCCAAGGGCATATGTGCATGACAGACATTGATCACATCATTAGGCCAGTCGAGTGAGTGTCAGATGAATACCAGGGAAGGCAGAGGGTGAATCAATGCACTACAGCATACACTGATGTGAAATGATCTTGTTACTCAGTTAAGGAATGAAGAGAGTGGACATCTCATAGTGAGACCATGAGACTTGCCACACTCTTTAATGTAGACTGGTGTTACCTATTTGTTCAATTACCCCATTTTTTAAAATCTACTTTCTCTATGTAAGCTATATGGAGAAACTCTTGTATACACTGGAATAATTTATTAGTAAAACATGAAAATAAAAATGATTTGTGATTATGAAAAGTTTCATTTCTTATTTTATATTATGTTTTCTTACAAGATCACTAGAAGTCACTTAAAAAGACACTTCTATTTTTATAAGCTTTTCTCTGGAGTCATTGTACTGTGGTCTATTTTTCTGACACAGGAAATGAAAGTTTTCATTGTGAAAACAAGCTTGATGTTCTACAACCCACAGGCCATGACAGAGTGTTCTAGAAAGTGTCATTTCCTTTTTTAACCTTTTTTAATAGTTAATCAATTTCCTGCAATTTATAAACATCACACAAATATAACATTGTCCAAAGAACATACACTGAGAAACAGAAATTTGTATAAAATTCATTTCCACCTTCAAATGTGGGCATCTGCTAAAAGAATAAGTGAGATCCAGAAGTCCTAATTTTGTAAATTTTTAAAAAGATTTTATTTATTTATTTTTAGGGAGAAAGAGAAGGAGAGAAACTGATGTGAGAAACATTGATCAGTTGTTTCTCATATGCGCCCTGTTAGGACCCGCAAGTTTGATAAGGGTCAACAGCAGGCCACCATACTCGGGCCAGCAAGAACAAGGAGCCGTAACTAGGGCAACGGCCCCTCCCCCTTGAAACTTCTGCCCCGAGAAGATAGGGTGTACCCACCTCCCCTTGGAGGAGGAGTGGAATTCCTGCTGTGTGCTAATTATGGACTGTTTAGCTTTGAAATTTTTTAACCGTTGCATACCCCTACCCTTCCCGCGCGCCAACTCTGTAGCCAATAGCTAACCGCCAGCTTTGCTTTTGTTCAAATGCTTGTTTGCTCTTCCTACGCGCGCCAATTTCCCTATAAAAACCCTAGCCTGTAAGCGCCCGGCGCGACTCCATCTGCAGTCCTCTGGGCACGGTGTCACCTGACACGTCTGGGAGTTCGCCCCTGCGCAGGTAAAACTTGGCCAATAAATTCCACCTTTTTAGCCTTGAAGTCTCTGTTATTTGAGTTACTCGCGTCTAGCATACAACACGCCCCAACTGGGGACTGAACCCACAATCTAGGCTTGTGCCCTGACCAGTATGAAACTGGCAACATTTTGCTTTAAGGGATAATGCCCAAACAACTGAATCATACCAGTCAGGGCCTAATTCTGTGAATTTTTGAAATTTTTATTTGGAGGAGGAGCTCTAAAATACAAAAGACAATAAATCCTAAGAATTACTACACAGTCAATAACAATCTTTAATTCGTCTCATTTACTTTGCTAAATAGAAATAAAGAAATTATTTTGAAAGAAGCCAATCTATGAATCAATTTTCATATAATTATTGTGGAGTCTAAAATACAAAGAACTAAAGATACTTTAAGATAGTCCTTGAGCCAAAGAATTTTCCCTTTAAAGAAAGAAATTTGACTACCGTTAGTCAACTGTGATGGTTCTTAGAGTCCCAGAAGTCCTTGTGTCCAGGAGATACCAGAGGCCCCTTTATCACAGAATGGCAGTCACGATCAAAAGCCTCAGTAATCTTTGACATTTCTTTCTCCTGATTCCCAAATGTCTGTGTCAATTACTTCAAATTTTATTTACTGCACAAATCTCTTAAATTTTGTCTTTGCTTCCTTGCAGTTCTAATCCAAAGTTCCTCCCACCTCAGATCTAATTTTTTAAAAAGAGTACACTTCAGATGATAATCATTGCAAAGATCCAAAATTTCTATGACTATCTCTTCTTCTTTTGGAAAACTAAATCCTTAAATTAATGAACAGGAACTGACGTGATTAATAAATCTTTGACTATACCAACTCATATGGGTATTCCCTTCCCCCTGAATTGCATCAACAAAACTTAAAAAGTAAATGTGTGTTAGTGGGGAGAAGGCAAGGGAGTATAGCTATTGGTTTTTAAAACTCACCATAATTCACACATGGAAAAGAAGTTTGCTCATTTTACATTTCACAAAGCAGAAATGAACTTTGAGATACCTCCTACTATCTGACTGAATAATTTTGGGGTATAGCTCAGGGATATTTATTCAACAAGCTCTTCAAGTGATTCTGATTTCAACGAAGATTAAAAACAGTAAAAGGAGAATAGCTGGACATAGCAGAATTGTTAAAACTTCAGTTTTGAATGTGACTTTTTACTTAAAAATCTTCTAACTACTCTTTCCTTTCAGCCGTGTCTTCAAAGAAAAGTTGTTTGAGGACTCTGACTCTTTAGTGCAAGCAAAAAGAGACTCCCTAGAAATTCTATTTTTCCTAAGATTCTAGCGTTCATAACTGCCTGGCAGGCAATATAGTTCCATAATTATCCTTGGGACACAACTTGGAGAAATAGTTAACCAATTTTTCTTCTTTTGAAGATATTCTCAAGAATATCACTTTTGTAATAGAGTAACTGTTACCATGCAGAAAGCTGCTGAATATTATCTGCAGAAGCTCAGTCTAGACCTTAAAACTTGAGACTCATCACTCTCACCTACTTGTCTGAGTCCCAGAAACACTGATCAATAGAAAGCAATTTGCCATCCAAATATAGTAGTTCTATTTCCTCGTAGGATTTTAAATCTAAGCTATCTGTGTATTCATCATTTTATGCAAGAAAAAATGTAATAAAAATAGACATTTGTCTATAATATCAATTTCTTCTTATCCTCTGGTTTTAAAGCATTGGCTGGAAACTTAATCTTCTACTGTTTGGGGATACTAGAGATCTCTTTCATAAACAGAAATCTGTTCAGATAGAAATTTTCAATTACGTGGTCCAAATGTCCAGATACTGCATCAGTTTGGTGTGGCCCATCTGTTCATATCATAGGCTCCTAGCATCTTTCTTTTAAATTCTCCTTTTTTGGTTATTTTTAGAACACCTTTTTCTAAAATCATTTTTTCTGTATGGGGCAGTCAATTTTTCTTTATAATGAACTTATTCTTGAAGTTTTTTGGTTTTATTTTTATTATTTTTTTTTTATCATTTGATAGCTTCCTCACTCTTACTTTGGGAACTTGAAATGCATGTGAAGAATCTAAAATCTCAAGATCTTCTGATGTTATTTATATAAACAAACTATAAAACATGAGAAAATTAAAGTGTATCTATTCCTGTAGAGGTGGTAGTTATTGTTTTTCATGTGTATTACTGTTGTTTCATTCATGAATATATGAATTAGATTGGTTTAGATTCATAGGATAAATTGACCTAAAGATACTTAAATAAAATACATCTGGTCTTCTGCTCTTTAATCCTTCCATTACCCAATAGCCAGGGTCACCCATCCGAATGGAGATACAATCATGGCATTCATTCCCTTTCATGGTTTCCTCACTGTGTCTCTATCAAATCTGAACACCTTCACATGACATACAAGACCCATCATATCTTGGTCATATTTGTCTGCATTCCTTACCTTGTACTTAAGTTTTAGCAAAGCGTACACTTGATTATAGTCCAATCAAACACGTCCACACGCACACACACACAACATCCTGCCTCTCTCTCTGCAGTCTACAGTTATGTTGATCCCACTGTCTGAAATGTTTCCTCAACCTATGAGACAGCACAAGTCAAGTTCTAGAAAGTCTTTCTTGATCCCACCTCTAGATTGAATTACATGATTCATCTTGATACTCCAATAATACTGTATCTATTTTCTATCAGTGCATTTCATTTCATTGTTTTCTCATTTTCTATTAATACGTCTTCTTACCCACTATGAGTGAACTCCTTGAGAACAGGGATTCTTCCATATTTACATTTCAATCTCCTGGCTACTATCAATAGGTTTGATACTATAAATGCTGGTTGAATGAATGAATAAATGAATGGATGAATAAATTTATATATCGGTTCATATGTAGCCCATTGGAGGAAACATACTTAAATAAATATAGGTTCCCCTGTAATATTCTTTTCTTAATGATTCCTTTAGTCTTATCCACATTTTTATGTTTAAAAGTTTAATTTTAAAATAAGGAATAAAGTATTCTGTCTTTTTTTCTGGTGGTAGCATGGAAGAGTAGTAGAGAGCATCAAGTATATGGGATTAATGTTGGAAGAGCTGGCTGATGTCTCACTTACTAGCTTTGAATTTGATTAGGCCTCTTAACTTCTGAAGGTCTCGGTTTCTATACGGAAAATGGCTATAATAACTGACACTTATCCAAACTACTCATGAGATTTCATTGCACATCAGATGAGATGACTACGTGAAAGTACCCATAAGAAATGCTTTTTCCCTTCCTAAATAAATCTTGTGGACCTTCCTGAATAACTCAGTACAGAGTTATATTTAGAGAAATAGTCTAAGACCCAAAATAATTAAATATTTATTAAAAGAGTCACCAATGTTCTTCAGTGAACACGAACTGGTAATCCTTAACACCTAAAACTTCCTCCTCCACCCTCACTCTTTTGCCGTTGTCTTTTAGCCTATGCCTGGGTCAGCACTGTCTCCACACACCTCAACTTGCCACCAACAGCTCGTCCTCCCACCCAGCCAGTGCAGATTTCCCTTCACTCCCTACTTCTCCATCAATGTCTTTTCTCAAAGAAGCAGGATAAAACCCGAGCTCATGAATATTTACACACATGCCGTTTATGTTCCTGTTTCATATATGTGATTCTTATAGCCCACCCAGAGATTACAGCCCCCAGGATTCTCTGTACTTCTGTACACCATAGCCCGGATCACACTTAACTGCCACATCCTAGCTCTTAGTACAGGGATCAAGCCCAGGCACCCCTCTTGCTAATTAACTCATTCATTTATTCACTAGTCAATGCTTTTAGCACCAACTGTGTGCCAGGCATTATGCTAGCAATGAAAATCCTGGCATATAATTTCAAGAACTTCCAAGTATAGTAGGTGAGAGATACATAAAAATATATTTATGTTAATGTCCAATAAGTAAAATAATTCAGTTAATTAATCTTTATTTTTCTTCTTTGTGCTAGGCTCGGGGGATATAGTGGTGAATGGTCTGGGTACTAAAGATATAAAATTAATTCAAGGAATATGTTGAGTAGAGATATAGTCTAGGAGACCAGGCAGACTTCCCTGAAGAAATAAACTTAGAACTCTTTTCAGAAGAATGACTAGAATTTTCCCAGTTCTAAGGCAAAGGATTTGGCCTGTGCGGCGGGTTTGTGGGTAGATGGGGGAGGCATATAGCAAGAGCTAAGAAAAAATATTACCTTAGCAGCCTCCACTGAGAGTGAGGAAGGGGAAAGACTGGGAGGCATGAAGGCACAGATGATGGGGGGCCAAATAAAACCAGCGCAGTGCTGAGCTTTACTGGAGGGCAGTGGGAAATCACTGAAGAGTTTTAAACGGATCAGATCTGAATTTTTGGAATTTCATCATCCTGATGCAGGATGAACCAAAGACTACTTTAGATGCTAGAGAACTATTCACATACGCAGACCCAGGACAAGACCCTGAGACTGAAAATCTGCCTTCCTCAGGAAAGGGCTGGCATTCCACCTGGAAAATCATAGAGCATATAAAGGGAAACTCACATACGAGGCCTGTCCTGGGTGGCTATAAGATGAAATGGATCCCACAACACATGCCAGGTGCCACAGGATTATATGGGGTGGGGTGGGGTGGGGTGGTCACTGGTAATAGTATGTGAATGCTGCCAGGTACCGAAAATTACTTTACATGCTTGACCAAAATAGGGCAACGGCCTGTTCCAAAAACTGGCATACAGCAGGAGGCAAGGGAGGAGTGTTCATTTATGTCAGAAGGAATGTCAGTCATGATCAAACAGCCTCCAAGGGGCGTTTGCAGGAAGCAACCTCCATCTAGGTCCAGCTTGCAGGACAGAAAGGGGTCTTGTCACAGAACAGTCTCTCCTCCACAGGGACCATGCAGAAGGTGACTTCACTGGTCTAGGGAGAGACGCTGGTGGTGTGGACCAGGGTGGTGGCCATCAAGATGGGAGAAAACTGATGCATATACAGATCTAGGAGATAGAATGAGTGGTACTTAAAATTCACTGGATGAAGGATGTGAGGGAGGAAGAAGTAGGGTTTCTGGCTTGACTGAGGCCAGCCTCAGGGACGCAGGCTCTTCCCAAGGTATAGCACCACCATCTGTAATAAATGGTCACCAGGGTTGGAAGGGCAAAGAGAAGGGCAAAGAGTAAAGCTTGTGGGCGAAGAGCTGCTTATGAAGCAAATGTAGAAGTAGTTTTTACTCTTCCACCCATAGTCAATTGGCCATTAAGTCAAAATGGTCCTCCTCAACTGAAAGGGGCTCAGAAACAGTTTGGTGGGCACCTAGTAAAAAGGAGAGAAGCTGAAAGTTGCTGAGCATTGGCCTTTGCCTGCACTGCAAGTGATCAGCTTTGGTGGCATGGGAACAGAATGGGAAGAAGTGAGGGGAGAGTTCTAGGACATTTTAAAAGAAGGTGACATTCAACCTGAGTCTTGAATAAAAATCATTGGGATATCAGGCCCAGCATTGCAGAGCTCAAGATGAGAACAGGCCAAGGGCATAGCTCAGAATGTAAGAAGTGAGGAAGTCAGATGTGTTACCCAAAATATGAAGGAAAGCTACTTTTCAAAATAGTTGTCAGTACATCATCTCAATGGTATTTCCAAATAAGTTAGCAACCCAGCCCTTGTTTACTTGTTCCCAACAAGTTTGCTCTTAGTGCGAACAGTAAAAAGATGGGAAAAAAAGCTTTGTATATTTTATTTTGTTAGTTTATCTCTTTTCACCAATGCTTGTTATATTCTACTACATGTAGTGAGCTTAACGTATAGAAATACTACTCACAGATGTTTGTTTTGCTTACTCACTTACTTTGTTGTTTATCATTTTCTTCCCCTAACTTTGTTTTTGAACTCTCAATTAGGAGAATGTTGGATAGCTCATCTGTGAGTCTTATGAAACTTTGCTGCCAATTTCCTTTTAGAAGTCTATAACAAAATATAATTTTACTGAACTGTGAGTTTGTATTAAAACTAATTTTAAATGTTTTTTCCTAAATAATTTTTAGAATTTTAAGTACATGGAAAATCTGAAAAAAGCTCATAAGGACAATGTTTCTTTTTTTTTTTTTAAGATTTTATTTATTTGTTTGTTTTTTAGAGCGGGGAAGGGAGGGAGAAAGAGAGGGAGAGAAACATCAATGTGCGGTTGCTTCTCATGTGCCCCTTGTTGGGGACCTGGCCTGCAACCCAGGCATGTGCCCTGACTGGGAATCAAACTGGCGACCCTTTGGTTCACAGGCCAGTGCTCAATCCACTGAGCTACACCAGCCACGGCAGGACAATGTTTCTTGTTTCATTAAGAAGCAAGCAACAACAAAATGCGCCCTGTAGTACTAATAAGGATAATTGAAGTATAATTATTCCAGAGAATTTTAGATTTTAATTGTCGCTTCACTGCATATGTTATTAAAATACCTGCCAATCTCTCTCCAAAGATGTCAAAGTCAATAGCATAAATAATGCCTGATGAATTGACTTGAGGTGCTGTATATTTCAAAATTAAGATGTGACTCAGTATATGCTATAATTTTATTAATGGGCTTTATATATTTTAACTATTTCCAGGACACATTGAATATATTATAATTAAAAGTTATTATTTATATATTTGAAAAATCCTTTTTTCCATGATATTTTTATTGTATGGCTTTGAGATGATAGAAATTTAGTTTTTAATATTCCTGTTTCCAAAATAGAAGATAAAACATGTTTTAATTCTAACAGATTCAGTAGATGAGTTTCAAACAAAGGCAATATTACAAAATTTATTTTACAATCATTCTGCAGGAGCAAAAAACTTTAAATAAAGAACTGAAGTGGAAGAATTGTGAGCAGAGACAAAAATTTACCAAGGCAAAAAAAATTCCAGACTGTCGCACATTAGCAGTCTCAGTTATTCTACATTTTCCATGTCACTTGAAAATCCTCATTCCTGGAGTTCCCTGAATCATCCACAGAAGCAGAAAGGCTAATTGCCTCAGAAACAGGTTGTACCTATTTACACTACATATCTGGAGGAAACACAAAAATTCAGCAATAATTCTAAATAATCTGCCACTTGTTATGAAGACTCTGCCAAAAACGAAAGAGTGCCACCTAGTGAATTCCTTGAGAAATATTTTCTACCAGTCAGTTTGACACCTTTTTATGGGGCACTTACTCTGTGCCATGCACTGGGGACACACTTCCCTCAAGCCACTCAGACTAATATTATCACACATTGAAATTTGTCCACCAGCCTTTCTACTGCCCTGTGCCCTTACACTTGAAGTCCTGTGTCTGGAATGTCCAAGCCACATCTTCACACCTGCTAAAATTGTACTCAGTCTTCAAGAGTTTGAGCTAGGATCAGCCTGTCAAGACATGAGACGGTTATAATGCATCATAGTGAAAAGACTAAATGTCCCCCAAGGGAAGTTCACATAGCATGACTGTTACTACAAAACCTAAGCAAGTCACTTTGGCAAGTAATATGCCTATGGAACTAATATCTACTGGAAAAACACCTCTGGGTTTATTAACCGAGCTAATAGAGTAACATATCACAGCACCTTAGGGATCTACGTCTATTAAAGAATTGTAGAGGACCAAATGGTGGCCACAAAAATAGGCGTGTCTCTGCCCTAATTCCTGGAAGCTGTGAATATTACCTTATCTAGAAAAGAAGTCTTTGCAGATGTAATTAAGGATCTTGAGATAAGGAGATCATATTCATCATCCATCCAGGTGGCCTTAAATTCAATAACAAGTGTCTTTATAAGAGACGCAGAGAGGAGAAATCAGAAACAAAGAAAAGAATGCAATATGAAGACAGAGGCAGTTACGCAGCCACAAGTCCAGAACCACGGACGGCCACCGGGACCCGGAAGAGGCAAGGAGCAGTTCTTTCTCGGAGCCCCCGGAGGAAGCACAGGCTGGCCACATTTTGGATTTTTGGCCTCCAGGACTGAGAGAATAAATTTCTGTTGTTTCAAGCCACTCAGTTTGTGGTGATTTGCTATGGTAGCCCTGGGATGCTATTACAGCCATCCAGATCACTCTGCATTTTCAACTTGTGGAAAGAACAAATTCCAGCAACAGAGAAAACCCTACACTTGTCCTCAGGAGAGATGCCTTCTACAGGTTCCACCCACCATTTACTCTGTGGCCTTTTTCTCATTAGTTAATTTTTTTATGGGCAGTTGAACTGGATGATCTAAAAGTTTCCTTCCAGCTCTAAAATCAACATTCCTGGTAGTAAGTAGTAGTGTAGCAAACTGAATGAGAAGAATCACAACTAGCATTGCGTAAACACAGAATTTCATACACACAGACAAGTTCGCAAATACACATTCTTTTAAGTGAACTTTGAGGTTATAAGGTAAGAGGAAAGAAGAAACAAGATCAGCTATAATTGTTTTTATTTATTTTGCCAAATGCTGTTTTATGTAATCCTTACTATGAACTTACTGGTATAGCAGTCTGGGTCCAATCAGGAGATAGACACCACACAGTGGTTTAGACAGGTGAAGTGGATATAAAGAATAACTAAATTAAGAGAAAAGAATAACTATAAGAGAAAAATGCTGTATGGTATCCCAGGGCAAAGGGACAGTCCCTAAGGAAGGACAAATTTGAAAGGGGCCAAGGCCTCGTCAGAGGGAATATGGTTCAGTCGCAGGACCACAGAGGCGTTTGCTGACTTGGCAGAGATGGAACTGGTCTAGCGCTGCTGGGCAAACAGCTGGCCCCCCACCGGATTGTGAGCAGGGAGCGGGCACTCAGCCAGCCATGACCTGGGTGAGCTGTGGAGCCAGGGTGCCTCAGGGGCAGAGGCCTGGGGTGGGAGGCATGCCGCAGAGCTGGCCGAAGGAACGACTTCCTGCGCGCAGGCTGCACAGAGCACCGGGTCCCCTGCCAAGAGGACAGCAGATAGGCTGTTGTCAAGCAGAGCTGCAAAATCACAGAGGGTCCTCATCTTGGGCCTGTGACTTGGGCAGGTCCCACTGATGTCCTCACACCCACACTGCTGATCTCCCAGCCCACTCTGGAAATCACAAAGAACCTCTTTCTCCCCAATGCCCTTGCAGCACCCTAACTTAAGAAAACTTAACTTTGTGTTCAACTTAAAAGAGAAATTCTTAAAGAATTCTGTTATCACAAAGCATGTGTTAAAGGATCATCTGAAACTGAGAGACAATAAATTGATAACTAAGACATTTGCTTAGTAACTATTATTTATAATCACACATGCAGACACCAATGCTCAGAGGTGAATGCGGCTACTAAATCACAGAGCTAGAAATGATGTCCAAGGCAATTAATGGTCAATAATTCCTGAAAGTAGGCTCTAACCACAATCTGAGAGCAGTATGATGAAAATTGTCCATTTAAAGTATTTTGTAAATGGCTATATATTTGAGTCCATTATTATACTTATTATGATCATATGGTAAAACCCAAACTGATAAAAATTTTTCTGCACCCTTTTTGTTAAGAAAAAGACGTGAATGAGAAGACAATTCACATCTGTGCTTTCTACCCTTCCCTTCGCCCCCAGGCTGGGTTAAATGCCCCTCCTCTTAGCACAGTCGCTGTGGCTTCTGCACAGCGTTCTCCACAACCTAATATAATCACTGTCTGCTGCCTGCGTGCCTCTCACCCCACAGCTCCAAACTCCCCAGCTGTGGAATCTGAGCCTTATGATTCATCTTTGCAGCGAGGCCAGGGCCATGGCTCATAGGAGAGTTGAATTAAACCAAAAGAAAAAAAAAATCTTTTCTATCAGGGATTTATTCTAACAAGTCATTTCTAGGATATCACTCAGGGTCAAGACTGCTGATCGAGTGGTTCAGAGACACACTCCAGTCAGTTCTGCGTGACCCCTGATGGCGCATAAGGTCTACAACAGGCAAAGGATGAGAGAGTGAGTTTCCAAAGCCGTGTCCTGGAAGGAGCACCAACAAATTTGGAAAGACTAGTCCAAAGAAGACAGTAATCAAGAACAAGATGACAAGAGTCAAAAGTGAAAAAA
The DNA here is from genome assembly GCA_004026765.1 of Micronycteris hirsuta. Taxonomy (NCBI): domain Eukaryota; kingdom Metazoa; phylum Chordata; class Mammalia; order Chiroptera; family Phyllostomidae; genus Micronycteris; species Micronycteris hirsuta. Next base: position 48,444 of record PVJI01009857.1, on the reverse strand, counting down.
AACAAAAAAAAACCCTGAGGGTATACACTGAAAGTAGTAGAGGATTTAAAGTCTAGAAACATAAAGAGCTAAAATGGAAGAATGCTGTGAGCAGGTTAGAGGAATTAATTCTCAGTGTGACTTTCCTCTGACATCATTTTAATACTCGCCGTGTATGTACAACATTACACTGAGTTGATTAAAGGGTCTGGAACAATACATTCAGCACGTTCCCCAACATTGCAACCCCCATGGGCTCACTACCTCTGAAGACCCTCACATTGGTGTGGAAAGTCTTTCACACATTTAGGTTTGAGCCCACGTAAAACTAGGAAGGTACGCACTACAGCCTTAGGCAAGGGGCTGGGGAGAACCCATCCTCAGCCCCATAGCAATTACCTCTTTCATCAAGTAACTTCCTAATACTACTGGGCATTTCACTCTTTTTTTATTAATTGAGATATAATTGACATGTGTTTGAAGTGTACATGAGTTTTAGGCATACAATAAAATAATTTGATATATATATATATTGCTAAATGATCACAAAAGTCTAGTTAATATCCATCATGACATATAGTTACAACTTTTTTTTTGTTTGAGGAGAACTTTTAAGATTTACTCTCTTAGTAACTTTCAAATGTACAATACAGTAGTCTTAACTATAGTCACCATGCTGTACATTACATCCCCAGGACTGATTTCATAACTGGAAGTTTGCACCTTCTGATCACCTTCACCCATGTCACACACATACACACACACACCCATCTCTGGCAACTACCAATCTGTTCTCTGGATCAATGAGTTCAGTGTTTTTTAGTTTTGCTTTTGTTTTTGTACATTCCACATGTAAATTCAATCAGTATTTGTCTTTCTCTGTCTAACTTATTTCACTTAGCGTAATGCCCTCAAGGTCCATCCATATTGTTGTAAATGACATGATTTCCTTCTCTTTTATGGTTGAACAATATTCCATTGTATTTAAATGTCACATTTTCTTTATCCATTCATCTCCCAATGGACATTTGTTTCTACATGTTGTCTATTATAAATAATACTGCAATAAAGAACATGGGAGGGAATACAACTTTTCAACTTAGTGTTTTTGTTCTCTTTGGATAAATACCCAAAAATGGAATTGCAGGATCATTCGTTAGCTATATTTTTAATTTTTTGATAAACCTTCATGTGCTTTTCCCTAGAGACTGCACCAATTTTCACTTCCACCTTAAGTGCACAGGGGTTCCCTTTTCTCCACATCTTGCCAACACTTGCTGTTTTTTTATCTTTTAATAATGGTCATTCTGGCAGGTATGTGGTGATATCTACTGTGATTTGCATTTCCCTGATGATTAATAATGCTGAGTACCTTTTCATGTATCTGTTGGCCAGTTGTATGTCTTCTTTGAAAAAATGTGTATTTAGATCTCTGACCATATTTTAATTGGATTGCTTGGGATTTTTCTATTGAATTGTGTATATTCCTTATATATTTTGGATATTAATCCCTTATTTTTTATCTGGGTTCCCTCTTCTTGTTCTCCCAGTTCCTTGAAGAATAGGGCTTTGCCTCCCTCCCTACTCCATCTTCTTCAGAGACTAAAGTTCAAATTTCTATGTGCCCACCCATGTCACTTACCCCCAGATCTCCCAAAGACCACATTCTTCCTGAATCTGGAATATTCCTCCATTTACTGCCAAATCACCTTTCCACCTGCAAGTCACCTATTGCATTTTGTTGGATTCTTGATTGTCAAATTCTCACTAGCCACCACCTTTCCTACTGGCTGTCATGGAATATTCTCTTGACCACATGCCAGCCTTTATCTAGGAATATGCTGTGTCCAGTCTGGCAGATGCTGAGTATCTTTTATCTCATCAATGTATTGACAATTAAGCCTGAGTTAAACTATACTGGCCACATGTACAGTAGTACAAAATGACTATTGATGTTCAAGAAATATTGCTAGAATCAGAGATGTATGAGAAATAATAAATTACAATCAATTTTCTCTTAGGTAAACAAATAAAATATTAGAAATATTTTCAACACAAGGTTTGAAATAAGACATATCAAATTAATGTTAATTTTGCCAAGAAAACGATTAAATCATAATATCTATTACACTCACACATTTTATTGTCAGTTATCAGTTACAACACCTTTCAAAACAAAATGTGTACATGTTTGTTCATGTATAAACTTGCATACTGTTTCCAAATGTAGTTAATAGCCTTCCACACCTGCTGATCTTAAAATTATTTCTTTTGGTCATTTCCCCTCTGAAATTTGATGTGTAGGACAACAGAATTTCAGAACATTGATTTTTTTTTTAAGATTTTATTTATTTTTAGAGAGAGGGAAAGGGAGGGAGAAAGAGAGGGAGAGAAACAGCAATGTATGATTGCCTCTCACATGGCCCTTACTGGGGACCTGGCCCACAACCCAGGTGTGTGCCTTGACTGGGAATCGAACCGGCAACCCTTTGGTTCCCAGCCCGTGCTCAATCCACTGAGCTACACCAGCCAGGGGGGAACATTGATTCTTGATGTGAATAGACAGCATGAGGGTTTGGAGAGATCCAGGTTCTGCGACAGGGTTTACAGAACACCTAAATGATTCTAGATACTGTTTTGAGCACAGGGAAGTCTCTCATAATGTATTGTAAGCACCGAAGCTTTTCAAATTTTTATTTTTTATTTTTGGCATATTTAGAATGTACCAATTCAGGTAACCAGAACCATATTCACACCCCATCTTTTGACAACTGAAACACCAGTCTAAGTAGGTGAAACAACAGCTTTTAGACATTGAACAACAGACAGCATGAGAAATTGATCTCGGAGCGAAGGGAAACAAACAAAGTGAGCCCCAGAATTTCCCAGCTTAATGCCGGCAGTGTTTCCAGGCCACGGTATAGACAGAGAGACAAAGAGAGAGGGAGAGAGAGAGGGAAAGGTTAGCGGAGATTCCCTAGGGTTTTCACCTGGGTGCTCATGGGCACCTACATGTGAGGACACCACCTACAGCACCAGGAAGGGCAAGCTGAACAATCTCCTGAGCTCCCACAGACTTAAAAATAGCTCATATTCCCAGCAGGCAGAGGAGACTAAAATTCATGATATCAAATACATTAGGAAAACTATTACCTAGGCAGCAGGGATATTTAGCCTTACATTTAAAGGCTACTCTGATCTCACTTCACTAAGCTTAAAAGGAACGCTCTGGAGGGTCAAATTCTTTCCAGATAACTGCAACCCAGAGTAAAGCTCAAGAATATTTAAAAGGGAACAATAATATTGGCACTCAACAACATAAAATTCAAGTCCGGCACTTAATAAAGAAATTAAAGATATGCAAAGAACTGGGAAAACATAATCCATAATGAAGAAAATATCATTAATAGAAACAGCCTCCAAAATGACATCGGTGATAGAATTTTTAGGGTAAAAAAAATTAAAGCAATTATAACTGCATTCCATATGGTCCAAGTCTGAATAACTTAATTACCCTTGGCAATAATACTGCTCATTGAGTTTTAGGGCTTAGCTATATACACACCAAAAGCATGCTTATTTTGTTGTTGTCCCTGTTACAGAAAACTTCAGAGACTGTAGTATCTAAATAAAAGGACTATATATGTCATTCTTTTTCCTTTTTCTAACAAGAATATTGTTTTCTTTATTGGATTGGCTAGGAAGTTACTAAATCACTCTGTGAAGTACAAAGAAATATTTTATTGCTGCCTGAACTAATTTTTCTATGTATTTCTTTGATTTATGGAACTACCAATGTCAAAGCGCGATGGAATCTTTGAGAAAAATTAAAAGCATGAATCATTCAAAATGACCATCTGTGTAGTGGGATTGCATTAAGAGCCATGGTGTCAGTGGAAGAAGTCACCGGAAGTCAGGTGGCAGACCGTCCTGCCATACTTAGAGACAGGAAACATGTTCACGGCCGCGGGGTGTGCTCATCAAAATGATGGCTAAGGTGAAATGAGCCGTCAGGGCAGTATGATGCATGTTTAAGCAACCAATGACACCCACTCCAGATATCATGGGTATTATTCATTTGCTTTCCTGACTCTCAAAATAATCTCCTCCCAGCTGTTCAAATTACCCAAACCACTTAAAATGCCCCACCAACAGGGTCTAGTCTAGTTCCTTCAGCTAAATAAGAAGGAAATGGATAGTGCTGGGGTGAGTGCAAAATCTATGCTGCTCAGTGTTTTACCATATCTAAAACATGTGTCAGTAGGGGAACCAAAAATGCAGAGAGACTAGGAAATGGTAACATTCTTTATGGTTGCCTTGTCTTCACTTTCAGCCCCTTCTCCCCAGTGATTTCATGAGCTCCTTGCGAACTACTCAGTGTTCTTCTGATACGCTGCTCCCCCTTAGATACCACTCCCATCATGTCACTCAGGGAACTATTGGGTTGGTCAAAAGGTCCATTTCAGTTTTTCTGTAAACTAGAAGACACATTTTTCATTTTCACCAATAACTTTATTGACTTGGATATTCTGAGTATGTCAGCTATCTCCCATATGGTATAACCACTGATTGTTCTCAACTAATGTCTCGATTTGATAGCTATCTACTTCAACTGGTCTACCCAACCGTGGCGCATCGCCCAGGGACAAATCTCCAGCATGAAACTTTGAAAACCATTTCTGACACATTTGCTCATTCACAGCACTCTCTCCACACACTACACAATCTTTTCTTTTTTGGATTTCATTTGTGTTTTGACCTTTCTTGAAATAATAAAGCATAATATGCCAAAAATGTTGCATCTCTTTTTCCCCCTTCAGTATTAAAATGACTGCTCAAAAACTCACCAATTTTAATGTTTTTTTTAAATGCATGCTGATATTTCAGCTGTCACATTACAATCTAACAAAATTGTTTCAAATGAAGTTAAAGACAACTAAGCACTACTAGAGCCATCGCACGGAAAAAACTAAACAAACTTTTGGGCCAACCCAATACAATGGCCTTTGTCAACTTAAGGCAGTAAGTCAGAATTCATGTTTCTTAGAGTCAAGACTCTGAAATGTGTGGCCAGGTTCTCTTTTAGAAGCAGCCTAGCCTCAGTAGTCAAGCTCTCTAGGTGCCAATCCTGACACTGCTGTTCATGAGAAGTGTGACCTTAAACACTAAGCCTCAGCTTCCTCATCAATAATTTGGGGATAAAAATAGAGGTACCCACTTCAGAAATTTTTGGTTAAGAATGAAATTAGTCATTTATGTAGTCATTCACAATGAACATGAAAATACTTTTTAAATGATTGCTATATTTACCTATTTAACTACATTACCTGTATTTCATCACAGCAACGCTCCCCCTGCCAATAGGACTACTTATTATATAGCCTGTCTTTCAACAGCATGCTTGCACGTGTGTGCACACATGTACATGCACACACACACAAACCCAAACCCTGCTTGCTTCTCATACTTTTCCTTTTCTAAAGGGTTCTCTGTGTCATCACTTGATTAATCTATTTTAAGTTTCATGACAAGTCCTACCTGAATCATTAATCTTAATTGCTCTAAGTCCTTGTCATAAGTGTTTTTTTAAATTCATGAATGATCATATTGTCTAGTAAAACAACTTTATATGTTAATTTTTCAAATAAAAAATATATTTGATATTTGTCATGCATTGTATTTTGTCTCTTCAACTATGTTTTTTACAGATAGTTCTTTGTCCCATGGTGTTGGTATTGCACTCCTGGTCTCAGGAAGTCATGATCGGCTTACTGATTGCAAAGTATGACAAAATGTAAAAGATAAAAATTATTCATTAGGCTTATATGGCAACAGATTACTTGATGGTGTTGAACAGTTCAAGATATTAATCTGGCCTGGGTGACAAACTGAAGAATAATCAAGGCATGAAAATATAGTACATTCAGGTTTTCTCTTCTGACCTGTAGTTTGCAACAGAAATGCAATAACTTTCTTACAGTATTTTGGTTTTTATTCTTCAGTTTTAATCCTCCACTCACCAGATGTGCATGTTTAAGCAATTTTTTCATTGTTTGGCTCTGGACATACATTTAAAAGCTGTAGTTGGTAAGCAGTCAGCTACCAAAAAAAAAAAAATAGAAATGAAAGAAAAAAAGTCTCTAAGTTGAGAGATAAGGTGAAGAAAAGATGATTTTTTGAAACCTAACAAAAATCAACACATGATGAATATCAATATGGCAATACTAATCACAGTGGAAAAGGTTTTATAATACTTTTGACAAGAAATTATGGGACCGTTTCATATTCAATCAATAAGACCACAGTGGTTCTTTATTACATACATAATTATGGACCTGGTATCAGAGAAAGATGTACTTGCTAAGTTGATCATATTGTAATGCGGTGAAAACATTTCATCTCATATTGTCTGAGATGAAAATATGTTAAAACAAGCTCATGATCTTGCATAGATTCTAAAACTAGTAAACCATGAAGTAGTAAATTATCAGATTTTTTTAAGTTGTCTCCAGTAGAAACTGTTTCTTCTCATCCTCAAGAAACGATGTATGTCATCGATGTGGGATTTAAAGACTGAACTTGAGAGTGGGGAATCCACTAATCCAGGTTGTTGGAAATGCCCTCAAGAATGTCTATGACCTTTGTTCACTTGTAATGCTGACCAGTCAGCATTCTGACCTCCAATTTGATTTCCTAAATGGATCTGATCAACAGGGTGGAGACTGGAGATACTGTGAGCATGCCAATGGTCGGCTATTGGGCAAGATGTAGAGTTCTGTGTGTATTCACAATATAATATCTGATAGAAAATCAGCTCCTTATTAATCGGGTTATTAGGCACCAAACCTGAGACTCAGCTCACCTGTGAGAAAAGTACTAAAATTGTGTCCTGAACTTCAGAGCTTGAGTGCAGTCCTGGAACCTAGAGTGACCCATCAGGATATAACCGGCCTGCAGGAAGGAGCCTCCACCCTGGTGATTTGTCCCTTTCTTGCTTACCAGCTCTTTAAATATAATACTGCCCTATCTAAAAAGATCACTCGTAATAACTATCAGCAAAGAAAGGTAAAGTTCCCCAAATCGCAGAGCTCCTGCTTTTTTACTAGGCTCCAGCAACACTGAACACGTGACTCACTTTGTTTCCAGAATCCAGTGTTGTTTCTCTCCCTCTGCCAGGAATGCCCATCCCCTCCACATGCCTTGATTTAGTTACACTTACCAATTCCAGTAGTTTTTCTTTGACCTACTTTTCCAACTCACAAACACCTTGGGTTAGGAACTTCTATCTGATATAGAAAGAGAAGCCTTAGAAACATCCTTGCTACTGCATCTGTACAGTTTTAAAATGATCCATTTATTGGTGTGCTAACTACAGTGATATTTAAGTATAACTCAGGTCTTACTCATCTTTAAAGTCCTAGCACCTTTCACTGTGCTTAATATACAGGAAGTCCTCCATTCATTTTTTATGAAAAAAATGCGTTCTTAATTTATTATCATAAGATACAAGAGACTTTCCTATGCAAGTACTTTTACAGACATTTGAATTAAATTTCTCACTAGAGTATAACCTTCTTAACAATTGCATAAAATGACAGATCCAAATGTGGGGTGATTCTTCGGTCAGCAAATGGTTGTATTTTCCAGTAAATATATTTTTAAATGTATATTTTATATGATATTTATATAGTACTTTATATATACCAGGAACTAAGTGCTTTATAAATATTAATTTGAATTATACTCATATCAAACCTGTGAAAGAGGTGCTATGATAAGCCCACTTACAGTTGGAGAAATAGAGAAACAGAGACATTGTAAAACTTGGTGAAGATTGCTCAGCCAGTAAGCAGAAGAACAAGGATTTGAATCCAGGCAACCGGCTCGGAGGCCGACACCTTCCCTGCAGGCCTAATAGATTTACCAGTAAGTCTTCAAGCACAAAACAAGAGGGAGTGCTTCTCTGTAGGAGCCTTGATATATAAGTCATTTCCTCCCTTTACCCTTGTCCAGCCTTCTTGAACAGATGCCTTTGAAAGCTCACACTTTCGACAAGTATTTTATTGAATGACTTTCCTCTAAGGAGCCTGGCCTATTTTACAAAAAGGAAAAAATGAAAAACAAAACAAAAACAAAAGCTTCGTAATCCTCACAAAATCCAATGAGGAATGCACATGTTAAGAAAAGGAAATATTTCTAAATGGGTATTTAGCTACATTCTGACCCCTTTAGGATAAGACTGAATAATGATTTCATTCTGCCCTGAAATTGAAAACAAAAATGCTTTTGGAAGTTTTGGAAAGGAAGCAAAAGGATATAAGGGCTCTCTGTGAAAATCTTCTATTTCCATTTTTTTGAAGTTCAACTCTTGTGATGATTAGCTGCAGCTGACCTTGACTCTCCACTATACTTAGGGAGTCATATGCTATCATAGAGATCAGAGATCAAATGAATTATGCTCTCTGTTCAGCTCAACACTTTAAATTGCAGCTGGGAAAAAATTCTTTAGGCTAGTGAGCCCCAGAAACCTTTGTTCTGAGGCGTCTTTGCCAGAAGGAATGGGCTTCTTCATTGGCACTGCAGTCAAGAGGCAAAGCAGAAAGGCAGTGCTGCCGTGGCTAATTGAGAACTCTGTGATAAAATGTTATCTATTAAATTGTTATGTTCTTAAAAGGATCAGTAAGGGTTAAAAAAAGGTGTTTTACCACTGTTTACAAAATCGATCAAGAAGACTCCTGAAGCGATTAACTCAGAAAATGGTGTCTAGCAAGCAAATGTGTAAGAAGCAAACTGTATGCCCAAATAAACCCTTACTTTGTGTGTGGATAGTAAGAACAATTTTGTTATAAAAAAGGATCAAGAGGAATTTATGATTTGAAAGTTGGGTTATTGGGGACCAGATTTACCCTGAAATTTAAAAAAAGGCAAAATATACAAAATTTTTTTCCAAAAAACTATCCCTCAGGCAACCAAATACAGTGACCATTGAGCGAAGGAAATAAGTGAATTGACTTTTATGATTGTGCAGTTTACTGCCTTTAAAGAGAGTCCAGATTATGGGCGGGGCAGGGAAAACTGAGTGGAGGCCCGCCAAGTTCTGAGTTGAGGAGTCAAGGCAGTTTGGTCTCAGGAGAGAGTACTGGAGAACAGACAGACCCACAAGGAGAGAATTCTAGGCATTTGCAAAGGGTCACCTAAAGCATTCAGTTGAATACTGTTTAACGCATGAATGTGAGGAAATCAGGCTGGAGAAAAATTTATCCAAAGGGATTATGGCTCACATTATACCAAAACTTGTGTTTTCTCCTAGCAGCCAGACTGGACGTTCTCATAACTCACAGAGCACAGCACAGAGGACTCGGAGTGTCTTGTTTCAGTCGTGGTGAATACTGCCTTCAGACAAACAACTAACTCTTGTTCTGCATAATGAAACTAAAAATCAAGGTCTGAGGTGAAATTGTGATAAAATCTACAATGTAGGAACCAATAAAAAATTGAGAATCATGGAAAGAAAACAGGATCCATGATGAGAAAAAAATTCATCAAAACTGGTCCAGAATTGACATGGATATTAAAATTAAGTCATTATAACGGTATTCCATATATTTGAAAGATAAAAAGAAATGTGAAAGATATTTTCCAAAACACCCAAATTAAACTGTTAGAGAAGAAAACAGTACTGCCTGAGATGAATAATGCACCTGATGGGATTAAAGGCTTATTAAAGATTATTGAAGACATATTTGTTAATTTAAAGATGTAACAATGTTAACTAAACAAACTGAAACACAGAAAAATATCATGAAAAAAATCAGAGTATCAGTTAATGTGGGGCAATTTCAGTCAAAATTGCTGAATGGAAGGAAAGCAGGGGAGAAGTACTTGAAGGAATAATGTTAAAATGTTTTCAGTTTTATTGAAAACTATAAAGCCACATACCCAAGAAGCGCAACCAATCTCAAGCACGAGAATCATGAAGTAAACTACACCAAGACTCACATCATTGTCAAATTGCCCAAAGCCAGTGAGAAAATACAAATCTTAAAATCAGCCAGAAAATAGACACATTTCTACAGAGTAACAAATGTATGGATGACATCAATTTCTCATCAGAAACAATGCAAGTGAGAAGGTGGCAGAGCAAGATCTTTAAAAGACAAGAAAAAGTACCTGATAACCTAGAATTCTATGCCCAGAATCCAACAGGAAGACAAAATAAAGTCCTCTTCAGACCTACAAATCTAAAAAAATATTGTCATCTTAAGAAATAGAAAGAGAAGCTCAAGTTAAGCCCAGCACAGGCAGAATAAAGGCAATGATAAAGCTGAGACTAAAACACATTGAAATATAAAACAGAAAAGCAATATAGAGAAGATCGATGAAACCGAAAGCTAGATCTTTGGTAAAAATCAGTAAAATTAATAAGCCTCTAGCCAGACTAATGAGGAAAAAAGACAGTAGACACAGTTACCAATATCAGGATTGATAAAGATTTGGTAACTGTAAACTCTATAGATATTAAAAGGATAATATATGAATATTAATATAAGAATCACACAAACAACTTCATGTCAATAAAATTTACAGCTTAAAGATGACAATTCCTTGAATGATACAAACTACCAGTGCTCAACCAAGTGGAAAAAAATACTATGTATAATCAAATATCATTAAGAGAAATTGAATCTGAAGTTTAAAACTTTTCCAAAATGAAAACTCCATGCTGAACTTTCTTAGTAATGTATATTACCAATTATTAAGAAGTAACAATACTCATTCTACAAAAACTATTTCAGGAAAATTGAAGAGAAAAGAATGCTTTCCAACTCATGCTGTTTTCGGCTATGAAAACAAAATAATTATAAAAAAATAACTATAGACTAGTATTCTTCACAAATATATACATAATTTTTCTATCAAGATTTTAGCAAATTAAATCTGACAATATCTAAAAATCATAATACATCATGACCAACTGGTGATTTCTAAGAGTGAAAGGTTGGTTTTATAGCCAAAAATCAATCAATATAATTCACCACATTAATGAACTAAAAAAAAAAGGAAAACTACAACGATCATCTCAATAGACACAGAAAAGGCATCTGACAAAATTCCGTCATTATTCTTGGTAAAAACGCTCTGCAAACCAGGGATGGAAGGGAACTCGCTCAGTCTGGTAGAAGACGTCAACGAAAGCCCATGGCCACACCGTACTTCATAGTGAAGGCTGCGTGCCTTCCTCCTTGGATTAAAAACAGGACAGGGGCACCTGCTCTCACCACATTTATTCAGCAGTTTACAGGAGGTTATGGCAAATGCAATAAGGAAATACAAAGAAATATAAAGCAGCCACACTGGAAAGGAAGAATTAAAATTTCCTTATTCACAGACATGACCACCTATGTAGAAAATCTGATAAAATCTCAAAAAGTTACAAAAACTGATCAGTGAGTTTACTTAAATTGCACAATTCAAAATGCATATATAACACCAATTATATGTAGGTATTTTAGCAACATACTATCAGAAATTGATATTTTAAAAATGATACCACTTACAATAGAATCTAAAAATATGAAATTGTTAGGGATAGAGTTGACAAAAGATGTGAAAGACCGGTACACTAAAATCTACAAAACACTGATAAGAGAAGTTAAAGAAGACCTAAGTAAGTGTGCAATACACTGTGATTATTAGTGAGAAGACTCAATATTAAGAAGCCAGTTATACCCAGATTATACATTCAACACCATCTCTATTAAAAATTCAAGAAAACTTGTTAGAAATTGAAAGTTGATACTAAAATTTTTAAGGAAATGCAAAGGACATGGAATATCCAAAGTAAATTTGACAAAGAATAATACATATAGGAGGACTTCCATTGCCTGAGTTCAAAACTTTCTATAAAGCTAAAGTGATCAAGCTGTGTGATGTTAGCTGTGTAAAGACAGAAAAATAGGTCAATGGAACATGATAGACTTCCCAGAAATAGATTAAAACATTATGGACAAATTATTTTTAACAAAGATGCAAAAGCAATTGAGTAGAGAAAGCATAGATTTTTTTTTCAGCAAATGGTGCTTGAATAATTGGATTTCCATATATAAAAAATAAATTAGGTCTCAAAATTTAACTAAAAGTTGGTCACAAATCTAAATGTAGAACCTAAAACTATTGAATACCTAAAAGAAAACACAAGAAATATTTGATACCTAGGATCAGACAAAGATTGATTAGAGACAACAAAAGGACAATTCCTAAAACTAAAAGCAATAAATTGGAATTCATCAATATTAAAAACTTCTTATTGAAAGGCCCCATTAAGAAGGGACTTTTTTAAAGTCAAGCCACAGGTGGGAGAAAATATTGTCAAATCATATATCAGATAAAGAATTTGTACCCACAATATTGTATAAACAAGTACTTCAGCTCAGTAATAGAAACATAAACAACCCAATTTAAAAATGGGCAAAAGATTTGAATAAATTGTTCCAAAGAAAATGTAGAAATGGCTAATAAGTATTGAGAATATATGTTCAATATCATTAGCCATTAGGAAAATAAAAATTGAAACTACAATGAGATACAACTATATACACATCAATTAGAATTACTATAATTAAAAAGACTGATAAGGCCAAGTGTTGGTGAAGATTTGGAGAAATCAGGACCCTTATTCATTGCTGGTGGGAATGTAAAAGGTATAGCCACTTTGAAAAACAGGGCCAGTTTCTAAAAATATTAAACATTAACTTACCATACATTCAGTAATTATATTCTTAGATATCTACTTCCCCAAGAGAAATGTCCATAAAAAGACTTGCAAATAAGCATTCATTGCACCATTATTCATAATAGTCAAAAAAACAGGAAAAAATCCAAATGTTCATCAAATGATGGATGTTTCAACAATATGTGCATATCCATACCATGAAATATTATGCAGCAGTAAAAAGGAATAAAATACTAATATATGCTATAAGATATCTATATATGCTCTATCTATACTCTCAATGCTAGGTTGTATGATTTCATTTATCTGAAATTTCCAATAAAAATAAATCTATAAAAACAGTAAACAAATCATTGATTCCCTTTGCCTGATGTTTGAAATAAGAAGTGATTGCAAATGGATCTGAAGGGTCTGTTGGAGTGGTAGAAACTAGATTTGGATTATGGATTCACAATTCTAGAAATTTAATAAAAACTCAGTCGTTACAAAGGGGGATTTAATTGTATATAAAGTATAATAAGGCTTAGTAAGGCTAATTTTTAAAAAATAAATAGTCTTATTTTCCCTCCCTATTACCTTTAATAAACTATTAACAAAAGTAAATTTAATGAGTTTATATTAGTGAGTTATTTTTTCCAAAAGTAAAAGAAATTTTCTCAAGAAATAGCCAATTGAGCTTTTATTCAGGTTGGAGAGGTATAAAAACTATCAATTTTCTTTTCTAGAAAACAAAACTATAGCTAAACAAAATATTTGCAAGACAAATTACTCATCTTCAGCAATTTTACACCACTATACAAAGTCTGTCCAGAAAGTATCCAGCCATTTACCATGAAAAATAGACATTTCTAGACGAAGATACAAGATACATGAAACATTGTAAATAAGACAATGACACCTCAGCCCCATTCAAAGTAGGCACCTTGGGAACCTCACACAGTTCTCTCAATTGCCATCAGCTGTCCCGTTGTATTTTCCTGAATCTCATTGATGGCCAAAATATCTTCCCTTTCAAAGGTGATTTTAGTTTTTGGAAAAGCCAGAAGTCACAGGGCACCAAATCTGGGATGCAGAGGGGTGGGTGATTTGATGTTTTGCCAAAAAACTGCATGAGACATGATGCATGTGCTGGCATGTTGTCATGATGAAGCCGCCAATCACCTGTTGCCCATAGCTGCAGCCGTTTTCATCGTGTTGTTTTTCTTAACCAACAAGGAACACTGAGATAGTACTCCTTATTGACTTTTTGGCCTGGAGGGGTGTACTTGTGATGGATAACACCTTCCCAATCAAAAAACACACGTAGCATGGTCTTAATATTGCTGCAATTTTGCCACACCTTTTTTGGGCATGTAGAACCAAGCAACTTTCACTGGGATGACTGGACCTTCATTTCCAGATCATAGATGTAGACCTACCATTCAAGTCCAGGTATGTCCTTCTTGAGGAAGTCTGGTTCATTGGTAGCAGTCTGAATCAAGTCATTAGCAACTGCAGCACCATGTTCCTTCTGCTCTGGTGGCAGAAGCCTCAGAAGGAATTTTGCCATGACACGTTGCACACCAAGATGCTGCATCAAAATCTCAGACACAGTAGTTTCTAGAACCCCCAGATCAGCTTCTAATTCTCATACTGTCAGTCGCTGATCTTTGTTGATTGCAGCTCGTACATGTTCAACATTCTCAGGTGTTCTGCTTATTTCAGGCCTTCCAGAATGTGGATCACTTTCAACAGATTCTTGACCATCTTTGAGGCATTTGTGCCACACTTTTATTTGTGCTGTACTCATTGCATCATCCCCAAAAGCCTTCTGAATCATCTGAATAGTTTCTGTGGAGGAATGCAAACTTTGATGTGGATTCATCGCTCTACTCATTTTGAATGTGACAACCACACAATGCATATACTCACTCAATGCTGTCTACTGCCCCCACTGTCTAGTACAGTGAAGTCATCATTGTTCACACATGAGCATTTCAGTCTACTCTTCTTGGCTGCCAGGTTACATCAATGTCGCACAAACCATTCTCATTATATTAACAATAGTTGGACTTTTTCCAGACAGACTTCATATACTTAAACTATTTAGAGAGCTATCACAATCCTATAATGTACATAAAGTATTTTAGTTAATTTCAAAAGATAAAGAAACTTAAGGCAGCATTGGAATCTCAGAACTCAAAGAAAACTTTGGCTTTCCTTAGAATGGCTAACAACAGATGTTCAAATGCCCCTCTACGACACTTTAAGAGCTTCTCAAAGCTCTGTTGGCACTTTTATAACAAAGAACTTGCTGTCCCCAAGAGGGATATTTTCCATCTTTGTAGAGCACTGAAAACAAGACAAACCAAACAGGGACTTTCTGCAGCTTCCACCCACAACATGAAGTTAGTTGATGAAAGAGGTCTATACAAATCTCCAGATATCCTAGCTTCCACTACTTCACACATATGCACCACACAAATGTTGAATACAAAAAAAGTAGACTGACATAATCCAAATTTCAGAATCCTGAATCTCCATTCAACACAAATTCCCTGAGGGTAGGGACAGAGTTCGTCATATTCACCATTGTATCCGCACAGCCCATCACTGTGCCTTCAATTTAGGTCCTCCGTCAACAATTTGAGCTAAACTTATAACTTCACAACACAAAAGCAGCATATGTAAATCATCTGAACAATATTCCCACATCTCTATTCTATGAACATTTATTTATGCTTCTGTTTTGCAGAAATTGATGTCCTTTCTTGTTATATGTGACATATAAGCAAAAAATGGGAAGTGTTAAAATTACTAAATGATGAAGTTAGTCATTTTATTGATATGACTAAAAATGACTCTGAAACTTGCCATATAATCTAAAAAACACTTTGTTTCACAGTCACTTTTATTATTAGAAAATAATCTTGGGACAGCATTATCACCTTGTTTAGAATCCAAGTTATCAGAAGTTTAAGGCATAAAAGATTTTGTTTTGAACTGTGCAATGATTACAAAGTCATAGGAATAATCAACATGGGTTCTGGGAGTGCTCTGAATTATTAAAGTAAGAATAATACCTGTTGTTATATCTAGAGAAGCAACATGTTGCAATTTTTAAAACCCACACTTGTACAGGTCAAAAGACTTACACTCAAGCCTGGCTTATGTTAGCTGTGGTCAACTCATGCAGCAACTTCACTTCGCTTATCTGTGACGGCTGCATCATAATTCCTGCCACACGTGCATCAAAAGATAATTGTGAAGATCAAACAGGAGAGTAAACAGGAGAGTGACTGGGAAACCTGAAGCGCTAAGAGAAGGGAGAGGAAGCATTCTATTAAATTACTGAAAATTTGCTTACTGATGTTTATTGAATTACATAAGGTAATTCTTTGATAACCAAAATATTCAATTACCTGTGAAATAGCAATTTTGTTCTATTTTTTATGTCATCAATTTTGCAAATGGCTCTCATTATTCAATAAGACAGAGCCCATGACTTAGATACTAGAATGAGCACCTTATCCCAATTAAATGCAGAGTACTATTTGCTTGTAATAAACACCAGTAAATACTTTAGTAAGAGATGCTCTTCAATATCCTTAGATTATCATTTGGGAGAAAATTAATTCTATGGCAACTTTGGAAAATCATCTATATTTTATAATTAAATTTTAGCATGCATAATTTTAATTTTTTTTTAATCTTGAGCACCGTTGGGAAACTGACAAAAGTGAGAAAATCTGTACCTAGTGAGGAGCACGTACCCACACCCTTCAAATTCTGCTTACAGAACCAGCAGATTTTGTGTAGCCAAAGAATTGACCTCTAGTCCACAAACCCCACGTTAAGAACCTCTGTTTTTGATTTTCATGAAAATTCTTAATTAATACAATTAGAGGCCATAGAAAAATTTAAGCTCCCCTGCCAACTGTTTTGGTTGTTTAACACTTCGGTATATTTGCATATTTGCAGCTGACATTCTGACTGTAATTTTGTATCCGGTAAATAAGCAAACACAAAACCGTTATTCAAAATGAGATAGTATTAGTAAACAGTAACAAGGTAAAATTAATTAAACGTGGCTGAAAATTATAAATCATTGAACATCACCTCAAAATTCTGGTAGTGAACAGACACTGCCGGGTAGGGTGCAGATGGGAGTCTTTTTGAAAGAGCTTTAACTTTTGCCAAAGTATCTCTGGAATTCAAAGTAGCAGCCACACAAATGTTTCAGGAACTTTGGTCAAAACCTTTATATCTTCCCTTTGGAAATGAGCAATAATGCTGGTTCCAAATAATTTCCACAACTCCTATAAATTTTGTGATGTGTTATAAATGAATGCTTCTTAAAAAGCATTTTATTTATTTTATTTTTAGAGAGAGGGGAAGGGAGGGAGAAAGAGAGGGAGAGAAACATGGATGTGACAGAGAAACACTGGACTTGTAGTCTCTCATACGCACCCCAATCGGGATTCAAACCCATAACCCAGGCACGTACCCTGACAGAGAATCGGACCCGTAATCCCTTCCCCTGAGGGACAATGCCCAACCAACTGAGCCGCACTGGTCAAGGCTAGCTGAATTCTGATATATGAATTTATGAGTGTGTTTAAGGCTACCAGCTCTCTTTGCCAGGTCTTGCCAGGAATTTGACTCTCCTCTGAAATAGTGCAAATTCCGATCTTACCTACAGACAATTCAGTATGCACTGGGTTATTTCCCATGAAAGTGAAAGCATAATCTGAACAGACAAAAAAGTGTTTTAATTCACAACCACTTCTATACAAATATAATCACCAGCATAACTGAGACCTTTCCCTTGATTAATCTGTTAACTAAGCCACACATAACTGTGTTTGCTTTTTGTTTCAGAAAAAAAATTATATGGAAAACAGGTTGAATTCTTAATCTGATCAATCTCTTTTATAGTTCTATTTAGGTGAAATATTTCACAGTTAACTACAATCATATTTTTTTTCATTTGGAATGAGCTTTTACACAAAAATCCATTTTGAACTTAGCATTGATATCTGCTTATGTTATAACAGATTGTGCAATCACCGGATCTAAAACACTCAGCAGCATGCCCACATTTAGGAAGCATGCATCCACAGGCAGCCTCCTTCTTAGAATTTCTAGGGAATAGTTCTCATTGCCATCTTTCTTCATCCCTTAAAAAAAAAAACACTTTTATTTTTCAAAACTAAATTTGTTTGAAGATACTTTTTCTCAGATACACTCATGGCCAAATATACTGTTTGAACCCTAAAACACTGGCCAATAATGTAAAGAAAAATCTAGCACTGTATGTTAGGAGATACTCTGCTTTCCATCTTCAGAAATATCTTTAATTTTAGTAAAAATAAAGAAAAACTTGAACCAAGAATTTGGCAGCCAAGGAGATTTGACATATCAATATTTTTTAAACATTTTTAAATTTGTAGTAGAAACATATTCTCTCTCATCTCCTCCATCACCACCCAATTCCTTGATGCCAAATAAACAATGTTGATACAATTTTCAAAACCCTATAGAGAAAGACATTTAGCCGTAAGACCAAGAAGCAGCCTTTCCCCACTGGAAGAGAATCTCTTTTCCTCAGGCCACAGATAAGACATTGAGCTTTGCCTCTCAAAAATCTATGACATATATTTGTGTGCAATGAAAAAACTTTAGGAAAGTGACAGAAGGAAAGCATGTCTCTGATGTCCTACCTGGAATTAAAGCAGCCAGCTGTGAAAACCCAGCTAAGCCTAAAAAAAATGTGCAGAAAGGCCTTCTTTGGTACCATCTGTCACTCATCTCATCTGGTCAGCCTTGCTGTCACTCCTTCAGGAATATCCGCTGCTATCACTGCATGACCTGCACAACAGATGCTGATAAGTGACTGGAATTATGCATTTCATCTCGGTCCACCTTGGCACCCATGGATTTCAGTAGCCGATCTTACTTATAACAGATGCTCAGTCACTACAGGTGAAGAAATGAATGAATGTTGACTGAAGACAACTTGAAAGTGTTCATGCTCCCAAGAGCTTGTGTCAGAGCCTGAAGTTGTAGTTCAGTGACCCATCAGCTTGACGGCAGAAGAAGCATAAGAGTCCCAGGAGACCACCAAGGCCCAAGAATCACTCCATGTTGCTTACATTTAGAGATGGTTCTGTATCTTCAGGGCAGGGTAGGTGTTCTCTGCATGTCTTGCAGTCCCTGGTTAAGGACCAGACAAAACATTGGCCCCACCTCCAATTAATCTCTCCCTCATGTCAGAGAATGAGTTTGGTGCTATAGACTGAATGCCTGTGTCTCCCCAAAATTCATATATTGAAACCCAGTCCCCAATGTGATGGTATTAGGAGGGAGGTCTGTGGGAAGCGATTCAGTCATGAGGGTAGAGCTTTCATAAATAGGAGCCCTTATAAAAGAGACCCCAGAGAACTCCTTTGCCCTGTTCCACCATGTGGCATGTGAGAAAGTTGGCTTACCAGGCACCAAATCTAGATAGACTTTGCAGCCTCCAAAACTGTGAGAAATAAAATTTTGCTGTTTAAGCCACCAAGTATATGGTATTTTTTGTTATAACAGCTCCATGGACTGACATGGCAAAGCCTGTGAGGCCGGCTGAAAGTAGACGCTGGACACTGAGGCAGAGAGAGTATCCCAGAGAACTCGAATGAAATGTCTGTGCTCCTTTCTTCCCCCCTGGGCACCCAGGGAAAATCGGTCTCTGTCTTCCTTCTGCTTCATCCACTAATCCAGAGTTCAGATCTAAACATCTCTGAATGAAACGAAGTGAGCTAACATTTTGAGCATTTACTATGACTCAAGCTCTTTCTAAGTGCTTTTCATCTTTAACTTAATCTTCACAACAACTCTGAAAGTAGGCATTACTATCACCTCTCCCTCCTCTATTCCATGAATAAATGGTGCCCAAAGTAACAGTTTGTAAGAGGTGGAGCCATGGAAATAAAGAAATAATAGTTATTGATAGCTCATTTCATGTCAGGGCTTTATATGTAATATTTCATTTAGTTTTTGCCACAAGCCCATAAAATGGGCACTATTATTGTTGCCATTTCACAAGTGTAGAAAACTGTCTGAAAATAACTTTGTAACTTACCCATGCCTACACAGAGAGTCAGTGACGGGGCCAGGATTTCAATGCAGGATTTCAGTCCCATCCGCACGCCTGTCCTCTTCACACACAGGTGCCAGGGTCATAAAGAGGCTAACATTTATGGAACCCCTACATGCTTCTCAGTATTTTATGTACATTGATTCATTTGACCCTCTATGAGTGGGTATAATTACTATTATTATTATTATTACTATTGTCATTTTTCATTTGAGGATACTGAGGCAAAGAAAGACTAACCAATTTTCTCAGTCACACGATTTAAAAAATGGCTGCACGTGGGCTTGGACCCAGCAGCCTGGCTCCATGCTCCGTGCTCTGCCCTCTCCATTATTGCGTTGCTTCTCAGTGGTCAAATGACTATTTTTGAATAGCATTTATTTAGAAATCATATACAAATACATGTATGAAATCAGGTTAATCTTCACAACAATCCTGAGACATAAGGAGAATGAAATAGGATTGACCTGGTTTTAAATGAAGAACTCTGAGGCTTAGTGAGCTAAGTCACTGGCGAGGTGTCTACAAACTCTAAGAGCATAAATTTCCCACTAGCAGCTGCCAAGTCCAAAGCGCTTCATCAGATTCCAGGCAAACATTATACAAAATAGTATCTCCCTCTATAACTTCCCCATTTCCTATATTTGCATGGCGAGTAGGGGTAAACTTCAAAAACTGTAGAAGGTCCAGACATCTGTTTGGAGACAAGAGAGAAGAAGCTGGTATATTTGCATGTTTCTGCTCCGGGAAGCTTGGGGAGACATTCCTCTTGAGCTCAGGTCCCAACTGGAACCGGGGAGGGGTGGGCTCCAGCCCTAGCCAGTGAGGCATTGAGCAGTGAACAAATTGCTAGGTGGAGTTAATCCTGGCAGGAAGTTCACTGGAATCCCACAGCCTCTGGAAGGGGAGCTCCCCACTGCCCACCCCCAAAGAGGAGGAGGCACTGGGACACCTTCAGCTAACTTCTCTTTCAGGGAGAAGGAGAGGACCTGGAAACTGCAGACCCTTCTTTCCAATATCTCATCCCGGACCTCCTTCTTCTACTTGTGTACGTACAGTACTTTCATCTCTGCTCACCCCCCACTCAGGTCTTGCTCCCTGGCAGCAAAATACACCAGTTGCTATATTTCAACAACGTGTATATTTGTTATTTTGCCAATTAGCTGAATTAATTGAGCACTGAATCCAATCAAATGAGCAGCTTTTTCTCTGGGATGCCCCTATCTCTAGTTAAAGTACTGCTAATCCCCAGAGAAACTGGGTTGGAGGGAGGGAGGAGGAGAGAGCATCTGCATTTAGAAAAGGTGTGTGAACTGAACTTTATTTCTAACTCGCATCAGTTTTCACATGATCGTGACTCACAGAAGTGATGAGGATAATATGTTAATTAACAAGGTTATAATTTCCTAGCTATTCTCCTACTGTGATTCATGCTCCATATATGGGCGTGTGGAGGGGAAGCTAAATGATAAACAATATTTTACACTTCATGTAATCGTTACAATTTTGACACTAAATCAAACACACCAATTTAGAAATATGCCCCAAATGCATTCAAAGAGCAAGCAGTGTTTTTGAGGATGTTTAAGCAGCCAGATTACAGGACCCTGTATATAAGGAGCTGAGTAGAAGGTATGTCGTGGAAGTTCAGGCCAAAAATCTGGTGCAATGGTCCACAAAAAAGTTATTTATTGAGGACTACCGACTGTGGGAAAAGGACTGCTGCGGGTTAAAAAAAAAAGTGAATGATAATCACAAACAGGTGCCTGTAGTGGGGTCTTGGGAATGCGGTTAGAATTCTGCGGAACTAATTCTGGTGGCCAGACAGGCAGTCAAGGACCAGGCCGGTGGTATCTGTGGCTGCCCAGCCCTTGGTGACCTGTAGAGAAGAGCACCTGGAGCCCCGCCCCAGGAGACCCGCCAGGCCTTTGGGTTCCAGCAGTCTGCAGACACGGCCTGCAGTCCCTCAATGAAGTACACCAGCGGGGACTCCAAACGGACTAGCCGCCCTTGCCCCTTTCCCTCTCTGCCCTCTCAGGCCACCTCAACAAACCCCGGGCTGAGCTAGCGCGGAGGTCACTACCTGAGAGCTGGGTGCAGGTTCCTGGTGAACCCGGAGGGAGGGACGGCCTGGGTCTCAGCAATGCTGGGTTCGCCTGCGCGCACAGATTGGTGGTTGAGTGGGTTGGAGTGTGCATGCAATTGCTGTTTGCTGCCAAAAAAGCCGTTAGGAAAGATATGGCCAGATTTTCCCCATTTCTTTTTTTTTTCTTTTTCCTTTTTGTTTTTAAAGGGCTCGCAACATATGAAAATTAATTTTGGTCATCCCTAGGATTGAGAGGAAATAATTGGAAAGTTATGAAGTATTTGAAACTATGTGGTCACAGCATATACCCCTTACTTTATTGTTCCCTGATACTCTGACTATAGCACTGAAGACCTATACTTTAGTGAAAATGCACCACGTTGAAAGATAAAAACACAACACACAATTGCAAAATAATTTTTAGAAGCATAATTGTCCAAAAGGAGGCATGAAGAACCCTAGAAATGGGAGGTGATGGGATTAAAGCAGTTGTCACGCAGAAATATTTCTAAAACTCTCCCCACATGCCTGCCTGATTTGTTTTGAACCCAGGTTGTCCACAGTGCCATGTTCACCAGTATTTGGGGCTGGAGGATCCTCTGATCAAGACCAATGAGTTGACTGGCAGCTTCACAAGAGGCACTTCACAGAAAACTCAGCGCGACTAGCAGACAGACTCTCCTGCCTTTCCACACTGAACCTCATGAACATAAAAGCTTAGGTATCATTACTTTTAAGGGTTAAGTTTTTGTGCAGCTGAGCCCAAAATACCATATTTATGCCCAAACTGTATCATTTACATTAAAATAGACACAATAGTTTCAAGTGCTTCAATAAAAGTTATTAGAACACTAGGTGATAAGGCAGTTCCTTTCAAAAAATTGCTTTAGCCCTGGCCAGGTGGCCCAGTTGGTTGGAGTGTCTTCCTGTACACCAACGGTTGTGGGTTCGATCCCCAATGGAAGCACATATGGGAGGGAGGCAATTGATCAATGTTTCTCTCACAATGATGTTCCTCTCTTTCTAAAATCAATAAACATATCCTTGGGTGAAAATTTAAAAAAAGAAAAAGAAAAAAGAATTGCTGTATTACAGGGTTGCTGACTGAGCTCCTTTATGGATCCCGGTTATTGCCATTGTTAAAGATTATGCTCAAATAAAGCACACAGATGATGTAATAGAACACTTAATATCTTAAATAGGTTAAGATTGAAAGCATGCAAACAAAGCAAGCCAGCGTATTCAGAGAGGAAAAATTAAGTCAATAATCATTAGCGTTACAACTGTGTAGATGACCCCTCCCCAGCCTCCCAACCCTACTCCCCTCTGGCAACCATCAGTCTGATCTCTGTATCTATGAATCTGTTTCTGTTTTGTTTATTTTGCTCTTCAGATTTCACATATAGTGAAATCATATGGTATTTGTCTTTCTCTGTCTGACATATGTTACTTAGCAAATATCCTCTGGTGTATCCATGCTGTTGTAAATGGTAAAATTTCATTCATTTTGTGGCCAACTAGTATTCTATTGTATATATGTACCACCTCTTTTTATCCACTCATCTATTGATAGGCACTTGAGTTGTTTCCATATCTTGGCTATTGGAAATAACACTGCAATGAACAGAGGGTGCATATATTCTTTCAAAGTACTGTTTTGAGTTTCTTTAGATATATACCTAGAAATGGAATCTCTGAGTCAAAAGGCCATTCCCTTTTTAATTTATTTTATTTTATTGATTATGCTATTACAGTTGTCCCATTTTCCCCCCTTTCTTCCGCTCCGCCCCCATACCCCCCCATTCCCCGCCCTTTAGTTTTTGTCTATAGGTCATACACATAAGTTCTTTGTCTTCTACATTTCCTATGCTATTCTTAACCTCCCCCTGTCTGTTTTCTACCTACCATTTATGCTACTTATTCTCTGCCCCTTTCCCCCTCTCTCTCCCTACCATTCCCCTGTTGCTATCCCTCCATACCTTATATAAATCCCTTTAACATTGCATACAATAAAGGCTGGGTTTTGATGAACTCCTTGAACTTGACCTTATCTGAGAAGTACTTTATCTGCCCTTCCATTCTAAATGATAGCTTTGCTGGATAGAGTATCCTTGGATGTAGGTCCTTGCCTTTCATGACTTGGAATACTTCTCTCCAGCCCCTTCTTGCCTGCAAGGTCTCTTTTGAGAAATCAGCTGACAGTCTTATGGGAACTCCTTTGTAGGTAACTGTCTCCTTTTCTCTTGCTGCTTCTAAGATTCTCTCCTTATTTTTAATCTTGGGTAATGTCATTATGATGTGCCTTGGTGTGTTCTTCTTTGGGTCCAACTTCTTTGGGACTCTCTGAGCTTCCTGGACTTCCTGAAAGTCTATTTCCTTCACCAGCTTGGGGAAGTTCTCCATCATTATTTGTTCAAATAGGTTTTTAATCCCTTGGTCTTCCTCTTCTCCTTCTGGCACCCCTATGACATGGATGTTGGGACATTTAAGGATATCCTGAAGGTTCCTCAGTTTTTTGAATTCTTGTTTCTTCATTCTTTTCTGGTTGGATGTTTTTTTCTTTCTGCTGGTCCACTCCATTGATTTGATTCCCAGTTTCCTTCTCATCCCTTCTCATTTGTTCAAGTAATTGTGACAATTTTTCTTCAAATTCTGTGAGCATCCCGATTACCAGTGTTTTAAACTGTGTATCTGATAGATTGGCTATCTCCTGGTCACTTAGTTGTGCTTTTTCTGGAACTTTGATCTGGGCCATTTTTTTTTTCCTCAATGCGCCTGTTATTTTAAGGGGGGCGGAGCCTTGGGTGTTCACCTGGGTGAGGAAAACTCACGTTGTTGTCTTGTGACGCATGCAGCCTGTGGGGGTGGGTCCTGAGAGGACAATGGCCCCTGCTCCATTCTCTGCACCGACACTGCTACCCACAAGCAAGTTGCGCTCTTCTGTGCTGGCTCTGGGATCAGTGGACGGGCCTACACAGTTCCAAGTCCCTGTGCATCTCCCCAGGGAACTCTCTTGTGAGGCCAGGAGTTCCTCCCGCCACCGCCTAAACCCTCACAGGTGTTTTCAATTGGTGGCTTGAGGTTTTACTTTCCTGAGTTGATGGGATTCTCGGTCTGCTCCGCTCCCTGCTTTTTCTCCCGGTTTGTCTGCACGTGAATGAGGACCCACCCAGTCCACCAGTCACAGCTTCGCTGGGTCCAGGTGGGCCGGCGCCAGCTGCATTTTGGCCAGGCATGCTCGTGCGGATCTGTCCAGGCAGCTGCAGCATTGCCGGTACCACTCCACAAACAGCCCTCTTGCCTCACTCTCTCCACCCTGTTTGCTGTGTGCTTCCCACCCGGTTCTCTGCAGGCTCTCTGCTGTGCTCCACCCCACTTACCAGACTGGATGAATGTGTCTTCTTTATCTCCTTGGTTGTCGGACTTCCTCTCAGTTCGATTTTCTGTCAGATCTGGCTGTTTTCATTTATTTGAATTGCTGTTTTTCCTTGTTTGGTTGTGTGAGGAGGCACGGTGTGTCTACCTATGCCTCCATCTTGCTGGAAGTCCCCCTTTTTAATTTTTTGAGGACCCTAAATACTGTTTTCCATAGTGGCTGCACCAATCTGCATTCCCACCAACAGTGCACGAGGGTTCCCTTTTCTCCACATCCTTGCCAACACTTGTCATTCATTGATTTATTAATGGTAGACATTCTGATAGGTGTGAGGTATTATCTAATTGTGGTTTTAATTTGTGTTTCTCTGATGATTAGTGATGTTGAACATCTTTCCATATGTCTATTGGCCATCTGTATGTCTTGTTTGGAAAAGTATCTATTCAAGTCTTCTGCCCACTTTTTTTTTAAATATTTTATTTATTTTTAGAGAGAGGGGAAGGGAGGGAGACACGGAGGGAGAGAAACAGCAATGTATGGTTGCTCCTCACATGGCCCTCACTAGGGACCTGGCCTGCAACCTAGGCATGTGCCCTGACTGGGAATCGAACCGGGACTCTTTGGTTCCCAGACCGCGCTCAATCCACTGAGCTACACCAGCCAGGGCTTTTGCCCACTTTTTAATCAGGTTGTTTTTTAATATTGATTTGTATGGGTTCTTTATAAATTTTGAATATTAATCCCTTACTGGATGTATCATTGGCAAATATCTTCTCCTATTCATTAGTTTTTGCTGCATAAAAGCTTTTTAATTTGATGTAGTCCCTTTTGTTTAGTTTTTCTTTTTCCCTTTTGTTTCCCTTGCCTGAGGAAATATAACAAAAAAAAAATATATGGCTAAGAGAAATGTCCAAGATTTTACTGCCTATGTTTTCTTCTCAGAGTTTTATGGTTTGAATCTTACATTTAAGTTGTTAATCTATTTTGAGTTTATTCTTGCATATGGTGTAAAAAGATGGTCTAGGTTTTTTTTTTTTTTTTGGCATGTATCTGTCCAATTTTCCCAATCATGTATTGAATAGATTGTCTTCACCTCATTGTATGTTCTTGCCTCCTTTGTCATATATTAATTGACCATATAGATGTAGGTTTATTTCTGGGCTCTATATTCAGTTTCATTGATCTTTGTGTCTGTTTTTATGCCAGTACCATGCTGTTTTGACTCCTATAGCCTTATAGTATAGTTTGATATCAGGTAGCATGATATCTCAAACTATGTTCCTCTTTCTAAAGACTGCTGTGGCTATTTGAGATCCTTTAAGTTTTAAATGTGTTCTAGTGTAGGGACTACAGGAGTTTCAAAGTGAGTCAGGAATCCACTAAGATATACCTCTATAGCTTTGATATAGCACCTTCCTGATGCCTCAGATTCCCCTCTTGGAAGCAGGAGGAGAACAGAATATTCCCTGGGCCCATACGCATCTAAAATTCTATCATTCTACAAGTAAGTACTGCAGCAGCAGAAGGCTGTAACAGAAGCTGCACTAGATGGTTGGGGAACCAGGTGGTAAATAGCAACCAAACTCTAAAAAAAGTAAAGAGTAGAAAGTCTAAGAAGGCCTATTTTTAAGGCATGGAATCAACTCAGGATAAGTCACAAATAAAAGAAGCTTGAGGAAGATAATAAGGAGAATATGCCTTCACCTTATTCATTCAATAAATGTAGTGTTTCCTTACCTAGCCAGATGCTTGGAACACACAGCAGGTGGGATGAGAGCAAATGGATTCCCTGCTCTCACCTTCTTACAGTGTAGTCCAAGTATAGACATACAAATATGAAGCAAGTTCAACCAAGTGCAAGACATGTAGACATCTCTAAATGGAAAAGTTATAGGTGATGCTGATAACTTTATGATTAGTTCTCTGTGTTTTCTAAGTTTTTTACAATGAATATGTACAAGATATGTATGGAAAAAGTACAACCATTGTTAAAATAATAAGAACAGTTTGCGAGACATCTATGTAACCTGGTAGCCAAGGAGAGTGGACTGGAATGCACATGTGTGAACAATGATGATTTCACTGTACTAGTCAGTGGGGGTGGTAGATGCTAATGAGTGAGCATGTGTGTTGTGTGGCTGTTCAATTGAAAATGACTGAGAGAGCCTTAGCTGGTGTGGTTCAGTGGATTGAGCACTAGCCTGTGAACCAAAGTGTCACTAGTTCGATTCTCAGTCAGGTCACATGCCTGGCTTGCAAGCCAGGTCCCCAGTATGGAATGTGAAAGAAGCAACTACACATTGATGTTTCTCTCCCTTGCTTTCTCCCTCCCTTGACCTCTGTCTAAAAATAAATAAATAAAATCTTTTAAAAAGAAAAAGAAAATGACTGAGTGAGTAGAGTAACAATCTGCATCAAATTTTACAATTATCTTGAGCATTCCTCCACGGAAACTATTTGGATGACTCAGAAGACCACAGCTATGGGCAACTGGTTTTTGGCAACTTCATCACGACAATGTACCAGCTCATGTATCACTCCTCCTGCAGAGATTTTTGGCAAAACATCAAATCACCTAGGTGACTCAGCCACTCTACAGCCCAGATTTGGTGCTCTGTGACTTATGGCTTTTCCCAAAATGAAAATCACCTTTGAAAGAGAAGAGATTTCAGACCATCAGGGAGATTCAGGAAAATATGATGGGGCAGCTGATGGTGATTAAGAGAACTGTGTGAGGTTCCAAGGTGCCCACTTTGAAGGGGACTGAGGCATCATTGTCCTGTGTACAATGTTTCTTGTATCTCTTCAATAAATGTCTCTATTTTTCATATTATGTAGCTTGATACTTTCTGGACAGACCTCGTATTGTTTTGTAAGAATATATTTTTTAAAATGACTACATATCAATTATCAAATTTTATGTTTATCAGAGTGGTTTTACATAACAGCTTTATGAGAGAGTTTACTGCTCAACAGATGAGCAACCTGCATCCCAGGTTAAAAGTTTACTTATTAAGATTATAGAGGTGAGGGGAACAACTTGAAAGGCACAGTGGCATACTACCAAAGTATTTCTTTTCTTTTCTTTTTTTTAAGCAGGAGACTCAGGATAAAAACCTAAGTCCTCTAACCCTTTGCATTCCAGGCCCCTTCCGCCATCCGACAGTGATTGTTAATAACTAAAGCATACAATCTTGAAGATCAAGGTAAGAACTACCAAACATCCACACACAAAAGGGAACAAAAGAAACCTGCTTACAAAAATCTTCACTAATTTGAATCTAATTGTGTTGCTTTTGACTCTCCTGTTTCACTCTTCATTTTTATTTCTTCCTTTTAAATTTTTATTACTATCCACAACATATCCTTAAATAGTATTTGGTAAAGAAGGGAAAAATTACGTATTCCTCTAAAGTGACTAATATTGATATTATGGAATGCTTTCTTTTACTCTTTTCCCTAGAGTTAGGGTTTTTTAAAAAAACATTATTATAATTATACTAGATACCCAATTATAAGTTTTTAGTTGATTTCTGTTGCAATTACACATGTAAAATAACATGCATACGTTATTATTAAAACTTTAGTCAACAATAAGAGAACAGCCCCAAGCTAAAAAGTTAATAAACAGACCAGATAAGCAATCTTAGATCAACATTTCTTTAAGTATGTACTATAAAACACTAGATCCATGAAATTTCATTAAGAAAAAAGTTTGGTAGCAAAATAAGTGAGGAAACATTTTATATTCTCACACCATTTGGGAGATTTACAAACCACTTTACAAAAATCTGAGAGAAGCAGTGTTTAAGAAAAAGAAAAATTCCTTTAAACTTTGTTTGGCATAAAATTTTCTAAATGTATTTGTACCCAAATTTAAAAACATTTCTTATGTTTAAAAAACTTACTAATGTTTTCTGGGATAGGAACAAACTTTAGGATACACCACATGAGTTTCTTCCAGAGTTATCTCCAGTGCTGGGTTTGAAGGACCGCATAGTGGGACATGGCTACCCATGCCGTGCGGTGGCTGACAGGGAAGGGCAGCAGAACACAAGGAGCTTCCAAATCAGCCAGGCAAAAGGGAAAGGAAAAATGGGGACGGACACCCAGGAACCCTGTGCACTTGGAAACTGCATCAAAGAGTATAGCTTTCAGCCCTGGCTGGTATAGCTCAGTGGATTGCATGCGGGCTGGGAACCAAAGGGTCGCTGGTTCGATTCCCAGTCAGGGCACATGCCTGGGTTGCGGGTCAGGTCCCCAGTGAGGGCCATGTGAGAGGCAACCGTACATTGCTGTTTCTCTCCCTCTCTGTCTCCCTCCCTTCCCCTCTCTCTAAAAATAAATAATTTTTTTAAAAGAATATAGCATTCAGCATTCAGTCCAGCCAATGTTTCAAAATCTTTGTTAAACATAACATTTCAAGATTCTGAATTTTTCCTCTCAGAGGTCTCAGCCAATGGAAGAACCCTGGAGAAGTCACCACATTAGTGGAAGGTGAAGTATTGGCATCATTTGAAGATTTTTCCTTTCTTCTTAGCCTTGAAGTTTTAAAAGCACTCTTGGTTTGTGTCACCCTACTGCTATTTCCACATTCAAGTATAAAAAATCCTACAATTGGAATATCCCTCATGTCCTTTCTTCCCTCTCTGCTCCCACTGTCTCATTCATTCACTTAAGAACTCTTTTGGGGGGTCATCTACTTTATTCTCAGTAGACATTCATCAGAGCCATGGTATTTGCCCAGGGGAAGCCCACACCAATGCCAATGAGACTCACCCATGAGCCTTCTCTCGCCAAGACCACTGTGCTAGGTCTTTCCTGTCTCCCTCCCTTGTACTCCAGTGCATCTTCTAAACTTCGCATACTCAACCATTCAAAACCGAAATCGAATCATGTCACCTTCTGGCCTAAATTCAAGGGGTGGCTGCCTAGTGTAGCCCTGTACAGTTATGTTGAACTACCTGAAATTGTCAGTATGCCTCCAAATATGACAATTTTATGTGGCTGAATGTCATAAAAATAAAGTTTCCATTTTTCTACTTGTTGGCTATTATATCATGTAAAAATCTGGAGAAGGATCTTTTCCAAATCTCAAAGGCATGTTAGGTATAGTCAGACTTAAAGTGTAGACTATGAGGCATGCATAAAATTCACCTCATAAAACCTCAAACAAAAGCCGTAGGGCCCAGTCCCCAGCTACTGGCAATGATCTAAAATCTAGATGCCCCTCACACAACTCCCTGTGGTTTGCTTCAAGGTGTGTAGCAGCATCAATTCCTACTACAAGTACCTGTAACCCAATAAATTTCCTGCATATTGCAGTTTTTTGTTTATATTCTACTTTTCACTGGGTTATTGGTGAAAATTAAAAGACATAAAATAAATGATCTATATGAAGTAGGTGACAAATTACATTTGCTCTTAGCAATAGTCTTCATAAATTCTTACTTTTTCTTTTAAGCCTTCATTTAAAACACCAAAGGAAGTAATTTCTCCCTCTCTGCCATTCTCCTAGCATTTCCTTTGTACCTCTCATGAAGCACATATCGGAGTCTGCCTTGAGTTAGAATTATTTATGCAAGTGTCTATTTTCTACCCTGGATTATGGACCCCTTCTGCGCAGAGATCGTATTTTATTCATGTGTCTCACCCACATTGGGCAGTGGGCCTTGCGCTGTGAAAGCAATTTGCCAAACATAAAGCACCATCAACTTGATGATGATTAGCATCAAGCATATTACGAGCTGCATTGCGGTCTTTGCTAGTGAGGGTCAATACCATCCCTCTCCTAGAGCAATGTTCATGGAGTAAGAAGCACAGAAATTCTTCTAGCAGTAAGAAGGCTTGCCTGGATGGCAGAAATGTGGAGCCCAGAAGCATCTTCTCACTGGAACAATTCCACTTTCCTAAAGATGCAATTGTCTTTTTGCCTCAGTCATAGCATACAAGTCAGCATTCCTAATGAGACATTTCCTCTATTATGGTTTCTTAGACAAAAACATGAATGCATAACACTTCTGATTAAGTAACTGGGGCAGTAAAGAGTTAGGGAAATACTCAAGAGAATGCATGGTCTATCACTTCTTTCTCAGTGTTTAGGGAATTGAACAGGGTAGAGAAGGGCAAAGCATGGAAGGCCATTCCTGTGAATGACTTCCACACTCAGTCAAGCCTCCCATTCACACTTAAAGAAAATAAAAGCCAGAGAAGGAAAAGAAACATGCTCACAAACTGTGTGGCAAGAAGAAACATTTTTGTTATGAGATACATTTAGGTCAATCTCAAATGGACAAGCTAGGGGTCAATTTGAGAGGGTTTCAAAAATCTTCTAATTTTAGGCATCATCCCTTTTTTATTCCAAGGGTTATCTTGCCCTTGCTGTCAAAAAGCTGAGAGAGGGAGAAGCCAGGATAAACAGGAGAGTAAAACAGTGGCTTTCAAATGCTGCTCCATCAAATGCTGTTTTCGGTGGTTTCCAGGAAGCGAGCCAGGAAGGCATTAAAACTGAAGAGACCACTGCAGAGAGAGTCACTGAAACTCAAGTTTGGGAGCAGCCTATGTTCTTTTAGGCCTGAGAGAAGATTGTCGTTTTTGTCTTAGGGAATTTGTAGCTAATCGGATCAAGTGCAAGGTGCCAGGAAACCTCGACGCCCCTGATATGGAACCAGAGGAGCCACAAATATGAAAGCACTCATTTCATCCCTTCCACTTCACCATTCTTGTTATTCACGCACCATGACAGCTGTGCAGGAGCTGAACCTCTTTCATCACATTCCCTTCTCCTCTTCATTACTGCCCCATCCCAATCGTCTGCCCACCATCCCTTGTCCCTTTCCTTTCTGGTTTCCGCAATCAGTCTTACTATTTTTGCCTGCATAGATCTAGCCATATCCAAATTGATTTCAGCCATACCCTTACTTGTGTCAAAATGCAGAAAGGCAAAGAAAAACTCCTTGACCTCCCATCCCTTAGTCCCAAATGGCAGAAAATCACATGTGTTAAAATTAAGTAGAAATATACATGATACTTTATCAGAGGCAGTACAGAGTTGTGGTTCAAGTACTGGATTTATTGCTCCATCACTCAACATCTGTGTGCCTTAGTTTATGCAACTTTAAAGTAAAAATGCTGATGATTCCAGGTGCATTAGTTAGGATAGTGGTTTGACAGTACAATATTAAGAGCAAAAATAGTCACTTAAATGAAATAGACATTTACTTCTCTCTGATGGAGGGGTGTAAGGCTGATGATATGGTCTGTGGCCCTGAGGCATTAGGCTCCTGTGTCTAAGCCTTTTGCTCTTCTCAACATGTGCTTCCACTCCATGGACCATCATGGTTCCTCCAGCTCCCATGGTGATGTCCACACTCCAGAGAGCAGAGTAAGAGAAAGAGGAGCATGCCTTCATTTTCATTAAAAGTATGATCTAGCAGTTCCCCCAAATTACTTCCACTCACATCCCATTGGCCAGAACCCAGTCAGAATACCTAGTTTGAAAAGATGCCATACACTTTGCTAAAACTTCTATAACAATATCAAAACATGAGGATAGAAATTAGAGAAAAACCCAATAATCTCTGCCACACCATTGTTGTAGATGTGTATAGATTAAACAAATTATACATGTAAAGCACTTAAAGCAGTGCCTAGGACACAGAAAATCCTTGATGATTTTCTGTTAGCTTTCAAGACAATATTAATTCTGAGTTCCAGCCAAGATGGAGGCACATGCAGAAATGCTTCACTTCCTCCCACAACCAAAAGAAGGATAACAATCAATTTAAAAAACAATAAACAACCAGAAGTGCCAGAAAATCAAACTGCATGGAACTACAACAACCAAGGAGTTAAAGAAACACTCACCCATACTGGTAGGAGGGGTGGAAATGGGAGATGGGCAGCCAAATTCAGAGGAGGGGTGGCAAGGCAGTGGACCATGCGGTCTAGGTGGGGCTGGCTGAATGGGAAAGTAAAAACTCAAAACCTTTAGCTATAAAATGCTGTGGGGGTTGCAACAGTGGAAGAAACTCCCAGTCTCACAGGAGAGTTCATTGGAAAGTGGGTCTAGAGAAGAGCAAGCGAGTGGCATTGGTCCCTCTCTGACTGCACCCCCCCACACACACAGACAGTGCCACAATGCAGCAAAGAGGGTTGCCCTGCCCTGGTGAATACCTAAGGCTCTGCCCCCTTACAATATAACAGGTGCACCAAGACAAAGACATATGGCCCAAAAGAAAGAACAGATCAAAACTCCAGAAAAGTAGCTAAACGATGAGGAAATACACAACTTATCTGATGCAGAGTTCAAAACACTGGTAATCAGGATGCTCACAGAACTGATTGAGCTCAGTCACAAAATGTAGGAAGAAATGAAGGCTACTCAAAGTCAAATAAAGCAAAATATACAGGGAACCAACAGCAAAGGGAAGGAAATGGAACTCAAATCAATGATTCAGAACAAAAGGAAGAAATAAACATCCAACCAGAACAGAATGAAGAAATAATAATTCAAAAAAATGAGGAGAGGCTTGGGAACCTATGGGACAACTTTAAGTGCTACAACATATGAATCATAGGGGTGCCAGAAGGAGAAGAGGAAGAGCAAGAAATTGAAAACTTATTTGAACAAATAATAAAGGAAAACGTCCTCAATCTGGCAAAGGAAATAGACTTCCAGGAAGTCCAGGAAGCTCAGAGAGTCCCAAAGAATTTGGACCCAAGGAAGCACACACCAAGGCACATCATAATTACATTACCCAAGATTAAAGATAAGGAGAGAATCTTAAAAGCAACAAGAGAAAAGGAGACAGTTACCTACAAAGGAGTTTCCATAAGACTATCAGCTGATTTCTCAAAAGAAACCTTACGGGCAAGAAGGGGCTGGAAAGAAGTATTTGAAGTCATGAAAGGCAAGGACCTGAATCCAAGATTACTCTATCCAGGAAAACTTTCATTTAGAATGGAAGGGCAGATAAAGTGCTTCCCAGATAAGGTAAAGTTAAAGGAGTTTATCATCACCAAGCCCTTATCATATGAAATGTTAAAGGGACTTATCTAAGAAATTGAAGATCAAAAACTATGAACAGTAAAATGACAACAAACTCATAACTATCAACAACTGAACCTAAAAAACAAAAACTAAGACTAAGCAAACAATTAGAACAGGAACATAACCATAGAAATGGAGATCACATGGAGGGTTTTCAGTGGGGAGGTGGAAGGGAAGAATGGGAGGGGTAGGGTACAGAGAATAAGAAGCATAATTGGTAGGGATAAAATAAATGGGGGATGTTAAGAATAGTATAGGAAACAGAAAAGCCAAAGAACTTGTATGTACAACCCACAGACATGAACTAAAGCAGAGGATGCTGGAGGGCAGAGGGGTGAAAAAGGGGAGAAAAAAATTGGGAAAACTACAATAGCATAATCAATAAAATATACTTTAAAAAACAATATTAATACTAAGAGTTATTATTCCTTTTTTCTTGATTTTTAAATATATGTTTGTGAATAGTAAGAATCATGTGAAGTATTTAGACCATTTAACTTAAAAAATCTACTTATAAATATGAAATGCATGTTATTTTTTAAAATTTGAAAAATTGAAAGTAAAAAGAGCAAAATGAGAATATTTTTTGTATTACTTGAGTAACTAGAAAATTTTGGAATTCAGAAAAATTAATGTTTCCTTTGGCGTATATTTAAAATAAACAATTTCTTAACAAAATTTGACAATTACAAAGTTTACTATTATATCAATAAAACGATTTTCTTTACAAAAGACCAAAGGGTTTAATTTGTTGGCCAAAAATATCATTAACACTCATGGGTACTTCTAAGGGAATAAAGACATCCTCTTAACCAAAATGTGAAAACGGAAGTAAAATAAATAAAGGCAGTCTTTTAAATCAAAACATGGCAAAACTCTGGCCAGATCAAGAGTGCATAAAGTAAGGGCTTTTCTTATACATGAACTCCTGGAGTTCTTAAGATTATCAGCCCTTCAGGACGAGGCAGGAAGCTGATCTTTCTACTCAAT
This sequence comes from Micronycteris hirsuta, assembly GCA_004026765.1. Taxonomy (NCBI): domain Eukaryota; kingdom Metazoa; phylum Chordata; class Mammalia; order Chiroptera; family Phyllostomidae; genus Micronycteris; species Micronycteris hirsuta. The sequence goes on along the minus strand of PVJI01009857.1, from coordinate 13,108 downwards.
GGTTGAGTTCATACTTTTTATATTGTCCATTAACATGGAATTTTATAAGAGTTTTGGAGCCAGATCACCTGAGTTTAAATCCTAACTTTACTTATTGGCTGTGTGACCTTGAGCAATTTAGCCTCTGCATGTATTAGATTTGCCATCTGAAAATAGGAGCAATAAGAGCCCATGCGTAGGAACAGTACATACCCTATACAGTACTTACAATAATTAATTAAAATAATAATGCATAAATTTTTTAAAGCAGAAGCATTCAGGAAGCATAGGCTGTTCCATTATTAATATTATCCAAGTATTACATTTTACAGCATTATAAATGTTAATCTCTTAGTTTTACACAGCTTTACCAATGACAAAACTCTTCTATAGTCACCGTCTTATTTGGTTGTCACTACAGTTCTAAATTAGGGTAATACTCTCATTTTAAAGGCAAGCATACTGAGGCTCAGAGACAGAAAATACCTTACCTAAGGGTGCTGACCATAGAGCCAGGACTCCAGTCAATGACTTGGTGCTCTTGCCAATCAGCTTCCCTCTGCTATCACGAGAGGAACACTGGTGGCGATAATCCACCAGCCTTAGGTAATGAAGCCCAGGCACATCCTATGCAGGCGTTCCTAAGCCATGCCACATGGCCATACCTTCCTGGATGCCTGTGATTGGGCCAGGAGAGCACATGACTTGAGGGCAGTGCAAAAGCTCCACCCAAACAGAGTTGGTAAGCTGCTTTCCATTTCAAACAGATTTTCACTTTTGGAAATTAGAACATTTCTAGATATGACAGTTGGTGTGGGAAGGAGGCTCACTCCTACTCCATAATCTTTATTTCTTCCCATCTGAGTTTCTAAAAATGGGCAATTTTCTTAATAATGAACATGTCATTTTAAGGCCCCTCTTCAAACATGATTGTTGTCCCTGAGTCCCACCTATACAGAAATTCTAAAGGGGCCACTGAAAGGAGACGTGAATGGTTCTTACCAGGAACAGAAGCTGAAAAGCATATGGAAGGAGGCAAAGGGTGCCCAGGGGAAGACACGTTTTCATAAAGACTGCCTGCCGGTGCTGCAGCCACTGCTGACAGCGCAGTTGCAGCTCCAGGAGCAGAGTGAGTTTCTGAACTGTGGCAAAGGCAAAAGATCCAGCATAACCTTACCCTCTAGGGGCAAAAAGTTAGCCTGGTTCTAGTTTCTATCTCAGTGTTGAATCCCGCCTATTTGGGAACCCCTAACTCTTTTTCAAGTTCCACAGGGGCTCTCTTGTTATCACATGTGTGTTTCAGGGTAACTTGATTGCATCTCTGGTACTTGCAACCATAAACTGAGACAAGGAGCTATGTAAATTATCAATTAAGACCTCTGTTAGGCTTTTGAAACAAAAATTCCCCGTATTTTACATATGAAACCACATAAACGGAGACAGAGAGAAAGAGCTGATCTGCCATGAGTGAGTAAAATGAGGCAGAGAGACAGAGAAAACTAGAAAGAAGATACAGAGTTGAAATCCCCCATTTCAGCTGTTCCTTGCCTTGAATTTTTCTGAGACACTCAGTGCCTTTGTAACAAATTCTACTTTTTTTGGCCTAAGCTAGCTCCAGTCAGATATGGTGTGCCACCAAAAATAGAGCCAACACCTGTATTTCTCATCCCAGAATTCTGTAGGGAATTCGACTGGATTCACTCCCAGTGTGCAATTCAAATATGAACATATACATATATATAGCCCCAAAGGAGCTATATGAGAGGACTAGGAAAGCATTTGGGTTGCCCCACTGATAACCCAAAATGTAACCTTAAATGCCTGGTTTTGAAAACTTAGTCATGCACAGTAGTGATTTTCAATTGGGGCAGCCTAATTGTTGGCTGAAAATATTCCATGGATATTGGAATGTTCCTGTGCAAAGAACACTGGCACTTGGGTTAAAGCAGGATTGAACAAATACACTTAAGATAGAGCCCCCCACAGAGCATCCCTGGGGGAGCCTGAGAAACATTGACTCCCTGGAGCCATTTCTTTACCTTCCAGGGGTTAAGGCAGCGAAGTACAAACCTTTCCCCTCCTCGGAGGGTTTATTCCAAAGCAAAAGTGTCTCCCTCTTTTCTTTCTCAATCTTTCCACACACAGCACCACCCAGCAAAGGATGGGCAGACAGGCCAGCTGTCCTGTATAAGCTGTGAGTTTCACAATGTGGCTCTCTTCCCCTATTACAGTGGTAGTCTAGCTTGGTAGCTTGCGAGGAGGATCGTGTCTCAAACTCCATCCAGTTTCAGACTTAGCACCACATCCCAGATTGCCCAAGGTAATCCTAGTTTACACCAGTTATACACAATTGTTATTAATATACCTTATTTGATCCTCAAAAATGTTCCTATCCAGAAGGCAAATTATATGGTCACCCAACATACAACCCACGTAATCTCAAGAAGGATCCTTAAAGTGCAATCTTATCTGATTTTTGTGCAGCTTTAGGTATTTATTGATTTACTCCTATTTTCTGCCAACTCAGGTGACTCTGGTTATATTGCCACTGAAATAGTAAAATTGTCCCTTGAGTCTCTTCCTCTCAGTTCCTCTAGAACTTGGTATCCAGGCTGAAGCATGCCTCACCTTCTGCTTTGTTACATTGCATATTTATGTGTCCCTTTTGTCCCCCGTACTTGTCCACAATATTTTTCTTCACATAGGTGCCCACTGACATTCCTAGTCTGCCGCTGAACAAATGACTGGAATATATCTTGGATAAAGTAAGTGATTATCCCCAGGTTTAACTGCTTAAAGATTTAGATTGTTTTCAGGTTTACAAGAATATGGTTTACCTATGACTACACTCTACAGCAACAACTCTCATGTTGCAATTTAAACAGGATTGATATTGGTTTTCCTCTTCAAATGCGAGGTCGAGAGACAACATTAAGTCATACCTCCCAGGTTAATGACGAAGGAGAAAACAAGCCCCAAATATAGCAGCAGGAATTTCGATTCAGCATGTTATCCTCAGTACGACTGCTGGTTTCCATATTTTATTCATTATGATACATGCTTCTGAAATATTGGCCCTTCCTTCAGCTTAATAACACAACATTAATAATAATTCATTCTTAAGGACCATGTTCTATTTACAAAAGATAGGGGAAATAAAACTGAACAAGAGAATGCTAAAATGCAGAAGGAGTCATGACAGCTGAAGGCTTTGCTAAAACTCAATCACAAGCTAGAAAAAAACAAAGTAAAGATACCACTGTTGAGACAGATAGACGGAGGGGATAGATAGATAATTGGAGATTTTTGTTCAAACCTAGGATAGGAGTGCATTTAATTAAATCACAATATTTCTACCCCTGAAAGAGGGTATACTCCAGCCTCAAATTATAAAACTAATGTTTATTAAAGTAAATTTAATTTAAATTACAAAATTTTCTACAACTGGAAAAGATCTTAGTTCTTATCTTTCAAAATTACAAAAATAATATTTTCCCTTTACCATTTGTTCCAAAGCAAATAAGTTCAGTTCAATCCAGACAACCATATAGAACACAGTGCTTGTCCCATATTTATGGAGAAGCTACCTATTGGTAACAATTTCTCTATCTTATTTTACTCTGAACTATTTTTAATCAATTCTCAACCTCCAGCCTCCCACCATCCCATTCTCTCCCTCTACATCCCTCCCCGTCAGCCCCTTGACACCTATTTTCCTTGCGGTAGCAAATCTGTCCTTTGTACTTCATCAGTCTTTCATTCTGTAGGCTCTCATCTGCTGCTATTTGCTGAACCTGTTGTCTCCCCAAAGTTCTTTTCCCCAACTCTTCATGTCATAGTCACTGTTTTAGGTCTCCAAGCAGCCCTATGGCCCCATCAGAAAATTCAGCATCCTATTAATTTATCCTGTAGAGTAAATTTCTCTCTCTTTATCTTAACCCCTCTCACCCAAATTAGCCATAGAGTCATTTTTATTATTATTATTATTAAAAGGAAACATAAGTTGTCTTCCCAAACAAAAAGGACAGTTAAGTTCAGGGATAATATCCAAATTTTTGGCAGAATGTCAAAGTTACCAGAAGTGACTATAATGAGGCTGCAATTCTAAACGACAACCTAGTGGGAGAGGGACTCCGCTGACCGCTTAAAGCAGCAATTCTCAAAGGTGGCTTCATATTACAACTGTCTGGGGAGTTTTGAACCCATCGGTGACTGGCCCCCAACCTCAGTCCTACTGAATAGGAATCTCCAGGGAAGGGGCTCAGGTGCTGGCATGTTTTAGAGCCTTTGCAGTTGATTTTAATTAAGACACAGGGCTAGACACTAACTGAGTTGGATGAATATGTGTAGCCGTGACTTACTGTTAAACTGTAACCAATTTTTGAAATGGTTTTTCCTCTATTATTTTGAGGCTCAGGGGGATGAAGTGAATTCACTAAATTCAACACAAGAATCAATGGCTAAGAAGAAACTCTGTCTTGATCCCCTGACTCCCAGACCTGGCTTCTTCCCACTGCACCAGGCGCCTATAAGTGTAGCATTGCTGCATATTACAACCACTTTATATATGAATTTCTTAGAGTAGCTGTTTATGATTATTTAGTCACATGATTCTATGTATGTCTTATGGATTTTCTTGAATGCTCCTCAAAGATAGTTATTGAGGATAATGAGCAGGCTATAATTCTGATGGGACTGGCTGCTTAAACACCACACAATGTCTTTCAATAAGTAGGTAGTGGTATTATTGTAATAACTGTTACTAAAAATTGGCAAAATCAAAAAACAAATAGAGAAGGTAGGCAAAGAATAATAGGAAGCACTCCAATTTTTATCTCATTGCAAGATCCAAATAGTGTCTTGTACCGAGAGGATTCTGTGGGATCCCAGGCGAGCAATATCTACAGCATCTGTGCAAGGAGACAGCTGAACTGGTGGCACAGGTTCAGAAGGAGCAGAGGAAAGCCATGTTCAATGGATTCCCTTGTTTTACACATGAGGCCAAAATGATGCAGTGGATTGGGATGCAGAGCTAGAATTAGATGGTGAGCAGTTTGGTCTCCACTGGAATGCTACCAATGCTACCACGATGTAGGGTAGAGATTCCCTTATACTGTCCCTTACAGAAAGATGGAGAAGGAGCAATGGAGGAAGAAGGGAGAGAGGGGAAGAGAGAACGAATCATTTATATTCACTAACTAACCCATCAAGGTTGGTTCTGATAACTTGAGTTCAAACTCAGGCAGTCTTAAAAAGTATGTTTTGACTCATGCAAAACTACCTCTCCCAAAGTACTTAATGATATTAATAAATAATCTATATATTTTAATTGGTTGATTTCATGTGATTATATGCTATTATTATGATACAATGTAGAGCCATTGGCTTCTTAGAGTCGGAAATATACCCTTCCATGATGTTATTTGGATCACTGAGACTGTGAGCGAGGCTTATGATAAGAAGGGTTTCTGGTAAGTCTCTTCCCCTTTTCCCAGAGGCTTACAGAGAATTATTCCGTGGGAAGCGCCTTAGGCTCCTTGAAGGGGAGCTGTCATAACAATATAAATTTGTAATTCTTTTGGACATGAAGAAGGAACAAGAGTTCTAGTTGCACTAGTAACTACCACTATTCTGAATTTAGAGGATAAACCCTGTACTCTAATTCTTCCTATGTCAGCTTTGGACATTAAGAAATACAACCCAATTATAAGACATTTCATTAAAGCAACGTAGTAGTCTTATTTGTCCCTCTTGCTGTAAAACAAAGGTCCCCTAACTAGAAAGCACCAATGGTAACAGGCCCCTGATGCTATATTTAATTTACAGAGGAAAGAAAAGCCAAACTGCAGCCTTAAGCTAGCAGCCGGTGGCTCAGCCACTCCACATTTTAACCAGTCTAAAGTAATAATATTTAGACTCAGGAGATCTGTGATAGTTTAGACCCAGCTGTAGTATTGGTTTCACAATCAGGAAAAATAACTTTCCACCTCAGAAGCACAGTTAAAATAACAATCATTAAACAGTGTAATTGACCGGTTGTTATAACTTTGAGCTACAATCCGAATAAAGGTGAGCATTTTCCCATTTTCTCAAATCGTCAACAATTAAAATCACTCTTTAATGTAGTTTATCTAGCAACCATTAAATAACCCAAGGAGGGGAAAGCCTAAGAAAGTGTATAACTGTATTTTTCTAGTGAACAATATTTTATATAACTCTATGTGTACATATAAATATTCTTCATTAATCCAGACATCGCTAATTTAGAGAGTAGATTAATACAGACACTAAATATTTTTGAACCTGCTCAGACACAAAATCTCTGTTCAGATTAATAATGCAGTATTTAAATGAGTTGAGTGCTGAGAAGAAAAGAAGCTCAGTGTGTTAGAGACAGTTTTAGGTTAGATATTTGTAACTGCATCATTATTTTTAAATTAAAGTGTTAATTGTAGGGTGTATTGAAATTCACCAGATAAAAAGTATTTGCAAGGCAGAATGGCATGGCTATTAGACTGAAGCTAATGTGGATTGAATCCTTGCTCCACTGTTTACCTAGCTGGGTAAGTTCTATTTAATGAAATGCTGCCTTAATGAACAGAAGGAGGAAAGTACTTGCAATTGAGTCTGCTCAAGAAAGCCTTGTTCACACGATTGCCATGTACACATTCTTATCCAGACTCCCTCAAGCAGCCAATGATTCATTAAATCCCAGAACCCAAAAGTACACCTGATACTCATTCCACAGGTACTGATTCCACAAATAAGCCCCATCACTAGCTCAAAGCTATCCTAAAACAAGACTGCCTGAGGGGCAGAGGGCAGGGTAGAAAGGCAAGACTTGGGGCGCCCAAAGGCCTGGAGAGCCATGCAAGTTTGGGAGTCATTGAACGTCTCTGAGCTTCATTGTCCTCCATTAGTAAAATGGAGATAATACCAATTCAATCAATTGCTGGGAGGATTCAATTAAATGAGATAATGCTTCAATAAATGGTAGCTTTTATTGTAGGCAAGGTAATGATAGTAGCATATTAAAAACAAACATTTGGTCTAACTAAGAGAAAATGTTTTAATGGTAGTCTTTTGAACATAACTTAAGATATTGAAATTGAGATAATGTTTTCAACCTGAAAATAACATCACCTGTTGACCTATTCTAGGGTTACTTAGTGGTTGCTAGATAAGCTACATTACTCTTAATCCTTGCAGGTCCAAATTCAAAAAGTAAATAATTTGCTCAAAACCACATTGCTGGAAGACATATCGTGAATATTAAGGTTGTCCAAAGAAACAGAACCAATAGGAGATAAATACAAATATAAATATACATATGGAAAGAGATTTACTCTGAAATGTTGGTTTGAGTGATTATGGAGGCTGAAAAATTTGACAATCTGCCCTCTGTAAGCTGTTGATACAAGAAGGCTGCTGTATATAGTTCAAAGGCCTAAGAGCCCAAAAACCAATGGTATAGATTCCAGTTCAGGTCTGAAGGCTTGAGAATCAGGAGCACCACGGGCGGAAGAAAGTTGATGTTACAACTGAAGCAATTAGGCAATGAGTAAATTCAAACTTCTCTACCTTTTTGTTTTGTTCAGGCCCTCAAGAGAGTAGACAATGCTCACCCACATTAGGGACTGCAATCTTCTTTATTCAGTCTGCAGGTTTGAATACTAATCTCTTCTAAACACCCAGGCACAGACAACTACACACTGCACCAGCTATCTCTGGTCATCCCTTGGCCCAGTCAGGTGGACGCATAAAATTAACCATAACTCCAGGTGACTTGATTCCTACTCTATGATCATTCTGTTATAATGGTGGCTTTTACTCCTCCTCCTCTTTGTTCTCTTTTTTTTTCCAGTAGCAGAATCATTTTTCAAATGAAATCCTGCCTGGCATCACAGAAAATGTGGGAAGGGATCTTCCGTCCTCCATCAATCCTCTCAGACCCCACACCCTTGGGACAGTGCCTGAGGAACTCTGAGGCTCTGTGGGACAGACCGAAAATTGTCCTGTTTCCCAGCGAGGTACTGCTTCTACGGCCTATTTGGGAAGAGGAATTAAATAATTATATATTCTTCTTCATATTTGAAAGCAATAAATCTAGACATTATACTAAGTTTAGCAAGGCTTCTCATATTATAAATTATTGAATGTCAGATACATGTATTAAACTTACTAAAAGACTTTTCTTCATAGAGTTTATATAATAAAATATGATAAAATGTAATTAAAATATAACTAATTTAGAAGTGAGTACACTTTTGTCTCATGACTTTCTAGCACCTTTAATATCTTTTATGCCATACTTTATTTCTTCTGAAAAAATGTTGATTAAAACTTCACAATATGACAATATATGTATATATGTGTATACATCTTATTCTTCTATATGTGTGAGAGAGCAAGCAAGAAACAAAATGAATCCTTTGCACAGTCAGGCTAGTACTGAGCCTTTCCCATTTATTTTCTCATGTGATTCTCATGTGACTTGAATGTGCCTACACTTCAAATGGCCATAGATAAGAATTTGGCCTATATTAAAGGTTAATTTTCAATCTTGCTTGCTCTACTTCTCACCTGCTCAGCACAGAATTCCTGGTCTTATTGATGTTAAGCATCTTTTTTTGTGTGCTCTTAATTGCCACCCTTATATCTTTTTGCTGAAATGTGTATTCATTTGCCAATGTTTTTTTTTAATTGGTGATTTTCTTAATACTGAGTTTTGAGAGTTCTTTATAGAAACTGAATAAAGTCTTTTAACAGATTTGCAAATATTTTCTCATCTGTGACTTTTTAATCTCTTAGCACTGTCTTTGAAAAAGTAGAATTTTTAAATTTTGATGAAGTCTAATTTATCATTATTTTAGTATATTGTCTAAGAAATCCATACCTAACCCCAGGTAACCAGGATTTTCTCCTGTGCTTTCTTCAATAAGTTGCATAGTTTGGATTTTACATTTAGTTATGAGGTATGAATGGAAGCTTACTTTTCAGAATAGAGATTTACTATATTTTTAAGGACCATTTAACAAAAAGTATCCTTCTCCACTGAATTTCTTTTACACCCTTGTCAAAAATTTTTTGTTCATTATGTGTGAGGGTATTTCTAGGTTCTTTATTCTGTTGGGGGGGTTTTGCCCATTTTTATGTCAATACCACACTGCCTCAATTACTGTGGGTCTATAAACAGTCTTGAAATCTGATCACTTTAGCCCTTCAGCTTGGTTCTTTTTCAAAATTGAATTTCTCTCAGTTACCTTTGGTGATTTTCAGAGTCCAGGTCTTAGGTATCTTCTGACAGATTTATTCCCAGGTATTAAATATGTTCAAAGCTATCATAAATGGTATTTTTATATTTCAATTTGAAAATTTTCATTGTTACTATATAGAAATTCAATTGATTTTTAAAAAATCAATCTTGTATTTGGCAATCTTGCTAAAAGCACTATAAATTTTTTGCCAATTTCATTTATCAGTTTTTGCTTTATATATTTTAAAGCTCTGCTATTAGGTGCACAAACATTTAAGATTATTATACCTCTTGATCAATTTGCTCTTTATCATTGTGAAATGAGTTTCTTAATCTATGGTAATGTCTGTTTCTCTGAAATCTAGTATTTCTGATACTGATGTAACTAATCATATACTGATATGTCCTAATTCTGCACTGTCTTTTAATAGTGACTCTAATTATTACACCTAACAGTTTCCACTTTTCATTTCACACATTGTAGTTTTCATCTCTAGAAATTCAATTTGGGTCTCTGTTATATCTTGCATGTATCACTTAATATTTTGAACATTTGAAATATAACCATAATAATAATTTAATGTCCTCCTCTGCTAATTCTATTTTGTCAGCTTTTGGTCAATTTCAATAGATTAATGATTCTCCTCACCATGGATTAAAATTTCCTGCTTCTTTGCATGCTTCATAATATTTTATTAGATGTAACACATATGAGTTTTACCTTGTTGAGTGCCGGATGTTTTTGCATTACTACACATATTCATAGCTTTTGTTGTAGTGTACAACGTAGTTACTCTCAAGAAATTTGACCATTTTGACTGGAGCAGGGCTCAGTCTAAGGCTAATTATTTCTAACAACTAAAGGAAGACCTTTGCATATTCTACTCAATGCCCTACTAAATAATTATGAAATTCCCCCATGTGGCAGGTAGAAACTGGTGCTATTTCTGGCCCTATGTGAGTGCCAAGCACTGTTACATCAAATCCTTTCAGGAAGTTCTTCTTGGGGTCTTGAGTAAACTTGCTCTCTTGAAAACACTGGTCAGGATTCTGCTGAATACCCAGGGGGTACCTTCTGCAAAATCTTCAGAGCTCTTTCTCTGTACAGACCCCTGCTGTCCAATATTCTGTCCAGAAGACTCCAGAAACCTTCTTCTCCTGGACTCTCAGCATTGTCTCCTCTATCCAAGGAGTTCACTGGTTCTGCCTGGGTCCTACTGCCTGCACTGCAGCCCAGTGCACTCTCAAAGTCCCACCATAAACAAAGCAATTCCATGGATCACCTTGTTTGCTGGCTCTCTCACAGTGATCACTGTGCTGATGTCCAATGCCTTGATAACCATTGTTCCATACACATATATGTATATATGTGTAATGTATATATTACACATTGTTTTTTGTTTTAGGCCAGAGGCTAAATCCAACCCCTGTTGTTATATCTTAGTCAAAAATGTAAATTTCTCCTGATTTTTTACAATTGGTTACCTTAGATATGTTGGAATAAGGAGAAAATTGCTAAGGAGAAAGACAAACCTGAATAAGGGGCCACTTAGGAGAATCCAAGGGCAATATGAAGACACTAGGAGTGGGGAGAATAGGAGGATGTGCCACATTGTGAATGGCTTCGAATCAATCAAACATACAGTTTTTCTATTATTTTAAACCACTCCATTCCACCAGGACCATGTGGTCTCAGTACATAAGGCTGATCTGCCTTAAAATGCATGAATCAACCTTTATTTAGAATTAATTTTTGATCTTTTGACATTTTATGAATTCTTAGCTTCAAAATGTCAACGGCTTCAAAAAGTTAATCAAAATGACGTCATCCCATCTCATGGTCAAATTCTGCACTATACCTTTTAACAAACAGTTACATGTAACCAACAGTTACATAACAGCTAACTAACAGTTAGCCCCTGTTTTAACTCTCTTAAATTTTTTATAATGTAAAAAGTGAGGAGAGTAAAAAAATGATTAGACTTTGATTAATGTACTACAATGTGACATCTAAACAAATATTGATCTGCAACCCCTAAATCATCAATCAAATTATTTTGGAATTAATCCCAGAAAAAAAAATATGGGCCCACAAGAAAATCTGTCCAATTTGTTGTCCTGTCTTTTCTGCCCACACACTTTGTTTCTACTCAGTTTTGTTCTAAACTTTGCCCTGTGCAACTTGAGCAAACAAAAGAACCCAAGGAAGAGTCATCTTGTATTCACTACTAACGACTGTGCCGGTCAGGTGAAAGCGAAGTGAGGGTCTCAGTGAACTGGGGCAATGAAGCCCATCAAGGATTACGATGACTCCAAATACTGTGCGCTCTGGTTGCCTAATGCAGTGACATCAATTGGTGATTTGGGAATAAATTCCTGAGCCTCAGGAATGTGATCATCCAACCTGAGTGGCAGAGAGTTAAAGAGATGCCATAGCCACAGAAATTGGAGAACACAGAGAACTGCAGAATAAATGCCAGAGGTCTCACTCAGGCCTTGCAGCTGAACAATCAATCATGCAAGTTTTAAATGAGTTCTACTTCAGACAGAAATAGTGGTTATTAAGGGCTTATCAAGTATCTGGCACTGAATTCACAACTTGACACATATATCCTCAATCCTCACAGTCATTATGGAAATCACACTGTTGTATTTCACAGGTGAGATGCAGGAAGCAACCTGAGGCACTAATTAATGGAGCCAGTATTGGGGGCCTAATTCCAAAGACTTCCCCTTCTTTTTTTTATTTGTTCATTTTTTTAATACATAATAGATGTGCATGGTACATAATTGAAAAGGTAAAAAATGTTGTAAAATAATGTTTCTCTCCTACGTGACAACTATTTTATTAGTTTGTGTATACTTAAGATGTTTTACCAACTATAGTAGTGGACTTGTCTCTTTTCAGTTCTGTTAGTTTTTGCCTCATGTATTTTAACTGTTGTTAGGTTCATAAAAGGTTTTGGATATTAATGTAGCTCTTCCAACTTTCTTTGAATTAATACTAGCTTCGTTTACCTTCCTCTGTCTCCCTTCACTTTTAACTTATCTGAGTCTTTATGTTTAAAGATTTTATTTATTTATTTTTAAGAGAGGGGAAGAGAGAGAGAAAGAGAGGGAGAGAAACATCAATGTGTGGTTGCATCTTGCGTGCCCGCTACTGTGGACCTGGGCAGCAATCCAGGCATGTGCCCTAGACTGGGAATCGAACTAGAGACCCTTTAATTCAAAGGCAGGAAATCAACCACTGAGCCACACCACTCAGAGCTTGAGTCTTTACGTTTAAAATAGATTACTTGCCCTGTCACTTCAATTCTCTGATGAATCTAAGAAAGGCATTCATTTTCAGTTGTCCAAACTTCTGGACTTAAGGTCAGAAATATTGACCTCCAAACTGTTTATAGGTTAAAGGTGAAACCAGAAGTTCTTCTCAGGACAATTATTTTTAAAGATAATTTCTTCTCAGATAAAATGAACATACATTTTAATAAAAAGAAATTCTTACCTTTCCATTGACTAGAGCAATAGTGTACATTGAATTCACTTAACATTTACACACATTGTTTTAAAATACAATGAAAAGGAGAGTTAATAATATTCAGTACCATATATCATTTCAGGTTGGATTTACATTTGTCACAGGATTGTTCTTACTATGTACTCTGTTACTAACTCTGAGAAAGGAGAGCATTAAAATCCAAGAAGCCTAAGTTAAACAATCTGACCTGAATTTTTTTTTAAAGAAAATACATAAGATTAACTTGAAAAATGCTGCAAATAGCCTTAAGGTGATCTTAGCTGTTTTCATTGACCATAACTCTGGATCAGCATTCTGCTATTGGTTTGGTAACAAAATATTTTAGTTCTCAAAAA